>VXBN01006317.1:1243664-1258273 GCA_013397395.1 Sinosuthora webbiana | reverse complement strand
TATTTGTGAACAAGCAAAGATGATGAAGGGGGAGTACCAGTCAGGAAATCAGGAAATAGTAATTGAGAAAGACTTTGGGCTGTCTTCAATGGGAGGAACTATTTCACAGACAGGAAAGCACAAAATAAAACAAAACCAGGGAAAAGAAACATTTTTCTATCATATACTTTGTCTGCTTACGCTGTAGAATTTGTGGTTCGTAATGCTTGCACTTTGGGAAGTGGGCAAGCAGGAAGACATTTGTGTGAAAAAGAGGAGTATTTAAAGGCCAGAGCTATTAACAATTAACTATTTTGGAGAGTTTTTAAAAAACAAGTAAACTATTAGCAGCAACTGTTATGACTCCAGGGGAAATAATTTTTTTCTGTTAAGAAATCTTTTTCTTAGATACCAAACTTTTTTGTTTCCAGTGAAGTAAAAATTTTAAGCCACAAATACATCTTGTTAATTTTTTTTCTATATCTTCAAAATATAACATTTAAATGAAATATAGTGAAAATATATTTGTTCCTATTGTAAAGAGATCTAGGATACCATTTTATAGCCAATATTTATGTCAGAGCTAAAAACAATAAAAAGATAGTTTTACACAGGAATATTGACAAAACAGTAATTCCAGTGAAATGGCAAAATAGTACTCTAATATCAGCTAGCGGAACAATAAAAACCACAAACAGAATCAACTTGTGGACCACAATATTTAAGATTAATATTTTTCAATCTTTTTATGACTGAATCTTATCATCTTATCATGAATATTCATCTTATTATGACTGAAAATTACTTGCCCTTTGCTAATTTTGCCAGTTTCTATTTGAACATGTTACATTCATAATCATCCATTATATATTACATGTCTTTTAATACATATAATTAATATGTATTTTATATATTGCCAAGCATCCATCCAACAAATGAAATATTTGCCTACAGTATCAGTCTGAAAAGTTTTTTAACACTAAATTAGAGTAATTTTTTTTTAATGAGTGAGAAATTGAAGGTGAGGGAAGGGCAAAATTCCTAAAATAATTTTTTTTTTAGTATCACATGTGAAATAGCAGAAAAAAACATTGCATTTGCATTATTTTCATAGAAATATTAAGGACTTATATGCTTACTCAAAAGCCTAATTTAGCTCTCCTTTTCTTAACATGAAATGTATTAATGTTGAAAGGCCACCAAGTATTCAGAAATAATGAGCTCTGAAGCTTCCAAAGTCATCTAACCAATACTCAGCTGAGTTTTAATGATGAATAACTAGGCCAATCTTATTTTGGTAACACAGAGCTAGGGATAAAACTTGGCCAAGCCAGAAGGAAAATGAAAGGGAAGCTTTGTGAGCCCATTTACACTGGCTCTGCACACCATCCACTGGATTGCTGTGTTGCTTCCAAGTCTGCTGAGCCAGGTTCTCTGAGCCATCCCTCCCTCCTTGTTCTGTGCCCCTCCAAGACATTTCCTGGCCTTGGGTTGTCCGTTTATGATTTCTTCCCAGAAACAAGACGTCACACACAGCCGCTCTAGACTTCATAATTAAGGCTGTCTGCTCCATTTTCCTGCCACCTTAAATGTACCTTTTCCCAAAACTTTACACTCAGTTCTTCAGGGGCTTGAGTTTAATGCAAGGTGCTTCCATCTGAGCACACCATTGCATATGAAACGAATAAGCATAGCCAGAGGAAGGGTTAAACTGAGGTGCATGTGTTTGTGTTCTTCAGATAGACTTTCTGTTCTGGAGCACTTTGTAACTGGATAAAGGTAATTTGGAGATGTTCACTAAGTCTCCTCACTTGCATTTTTTTTTTTTTGCAGCTTTCAGCAGTAATATCCAGCTCTGTAAAACTTCCTTTGTTCTTTTGTTTTTCCAAATGCTTTTGCATCATGGATATGAATTTACAGACGTGTTCTTCACAGATTTGTTTCAGTACCTAAGCTGCAGCCTACCAGAACTTGCTAGGTGATGGCAGCTGCCTTTACCAGAATATTTTACTCTGTGCAGAAATGGGTCTAGTACATTTTAAGGTCGGCAAACCCCATCAAAACCAGAGCTTGACAGTAATAAACCAAAGGACTAGAGAGTCATTGGGGAAATGGATAAATGAGATATCATTAACCCCTTTGCTACATCAAGTCAGCATAATGTGTGCTGGTGCATTTCTTTGTTTAGACAAACATTTGTTGTATTTCAAATTACAACAAACAAACTCCTCCCTGCTTTTCATTGTAAAAATAGAATTGGATTTTTTTACAGTTGTTTCAGGCTTTGCTGCTCAACTATGAAAAAAATGTAATATGAAGGTTGCTTATAAGTTCTTTGGGAAATTCTAGGTGGTTTTAATGCTGTTTGTTACTACACCTTTATGTCACCATTGTGAATTCAGCATATAGGTTTCCTTAAGCTAAAAAGGATACATTTTAAAACACAACATATGAATTTAGCTACATTAGCCCTGTTTAAGTCAGTAAACCATTTAAATCCTCATACACCTATTTGAGAACGTAACTAGTTTTGCTGGAATACAGTGGTAGCTTGATTGTTTCAATGCCTTGAAAGGGAGAATTATATGAACAGAAGATGTTTTCAGTTTTGATTAACTTGATGTTTGCAAAGGCAATGGGGAGAAAGATAACAGTTAAGCACACTTGACCAAGTACAAATCAAATTATATACATGTTATTAAGAGAAATGTAATATGTAAAGTCAGAAAGCCATAAAATTACATTGGTTTAACTTTTAGCTAATCTGTTTGAAATCAGACTGAATGAATTTTAACTAGAAATTTTTAACTGATTGTCACTCTAATATGGACTCCTGTGAGGATGTAAATCAGCCTCTAGCTGGAAAAGAAATTTGGCAACTTCCAACAGGTGTGATGTTAACAATTTAAGTTAGTTTGCTTTGTTCTGAAATGGAAAAGAATCAAAGCTGTGCTTTGGGTAGGAAGCTAACCCATCCTGAAATTCCACAGTAATATAAAACCAGATGCTGTAATGTCTTGGACTCTACTGTAAGAGATGAAGAAAATTCAGGGCCTGTGGAAACTTTCAAAAAAGTCAGTTTCTTCTGGCCACTTCTGCAACACAGATACGTTGGTCACCCATAGTCTAGATTTTAGGTAGATTGTCAGTGATGTTAAGGAAGTTAGCCTAGATTTTCTTGCAATATGTCACATAAAGGATATCATATGCAACTTTCCCAAACACAGTTTCACCCAAGGAGGAGAGATTCAGTTCATTCCTCCCCTCAGTGAATACAAATTCAACACTTTGTGTGGTATGCTGAATTTTTCTTAGAATTTTGTGCAATGATCCACAGTTTTAAAAGCAATGATTAGTCTGTCTCACTTTATAAAAACAAAAATAACATTGTGAGGGTGTATTTTCCATTATATGGTCATTCTCAGAGTCCTAAAGCAAGATTTAATGGCATAAACACAGAAGTTTGTTTAAGAATCAGTTTTTGGCTAGTTTTATTGAGCAATAAGCAATAATACATTCAGTATAAGGAGCAGAGACCTCAGATTTTGAATGTCAGCACATAACAACCTTGTCTAGACCTGTATCACCAGTCAGACTGGTGATAGCCAAGTGTGACTTACAGAGGACTTTCTTTAAGCTGCCAAGTAATTTCCAGGTTCTTCTACCAGTCCTGCCAGGCTGTCTTTGCTGAGGTGAGTCAGCACAAGTCAATGCCAAAGCGAAAAACAGCTTCTCTGGAATTTTTTTTAGGACAGGAAGAACTGATTAGCAAAGACATGTTCTAGTTGGAAGATGGATTTGAGTTTAAACCAAAGAAAAACAGAAGCAACTAAGCAAGATAAATCCATCAATTTTCCCCAATGCTTAGAATCCAGGGGAGGACAGTTAATTTACTTAATTATACTACATGATCTTACATCATGGTTGAAAGTTAATATCTATTTTCTAACCAAGTAGCAAATCTGGAAGCAATTTCTTGGTTTCAGGTGATCATCAAACATATATTCTGGGGATAATATTGACTATAATTTTATTATCTTCCTTTTCTTTTTAAACTTCCTAATATCTATTTTTACTGTTTCATTTAAAAAAGATTTATATAGAATTAGTGTAGCAACAATTTATTTTGCATAAATTATCTTTTGCTAAATTACTTCAGGGAAGCATTTTGAATGGGAGAATCAATTCCAGCCAACTGAATATCATGCTTTGAAAGACTGTCTCTAGGAGTGCTATTCTCATGGACTGGCATCACATTTGGTTTTGATGTTGTGCTGGTATGGGAGACTGATGGGCAGTTACTGCCCTTGACTGTGAAAGAACAGCTGAACAAGCCAAGGCCAAGTCATCACCCTTTCCAAGGACCACCTGCATACCCAGGTGGTCACTGTTCCTACTGGTCAAATCTCTGAACTCCCAAGGCTCAAGAAGACCTACAAAATCACATTATGGCCTTTTAGTTTTCTACACAGATAATGCTGCTCTTAGTCATAGAATGGACCGTACATGTCTATGATGAAGACACTAATTAGTGTTGGTCCCACTATGAACCCTTGAGGGACACCACTCATTACTGGGTTCCACTTGAATCTGAGCCATTGACTCTAACTCTGTGAGCATGCCATCCAGCCAATTCCTAACCCATCTAACAGTCCCATCTAAAGGAAACCCCATATTTTTGCAATTTAGAATTGAGAATGTTGGGGAGGGCTGCATTAAAGGCCTTAAAGAAGTTCCGATAGATGACATCCATAAATGTTCCCTTGTCCACTGAAGTAGTTGCTTCACCACAAAATGCCACTAAATCAATCAGGTGATGAAACCATGTGTTCAGGTCCCTGTCTTCCATATATTTTGACGCGTCTTCCAGGAAATTCTACTTCATGAACTTATCAAGGAAAAAGGTGAGGCTGACTGGTTGGGAAAACTGCTGCTCATCAGTGAAACCTGCCACAACCCAGGTGTTCAGTCTGTTTGCCAGCTGGTTCTTAAATAAGGCAAGCCCAGTGTGAGTGAATAACTGACTAGGTTTAAACTGATGCTTTAAAACACAAATATAAAAACATAGTATTTTCTCAGTTAAAGGATGAATTAAATTACCTCAAGGTGTACTCAGTACAAATGGGCCAAACTAGAGCTATGTGAGATTTTACCAGGCTAAGAGTCACTGTGGAGTAGCCTGGAACCTGAATGTTTCACAGGCCCCCAGTGCCTGCAAGAGTGTGCTTTGGCCAGGACCACAAGGGTTGTTTCTGTGGGTGCCTCCCTATTCTCTGGTCTTACTCAATATAGGCTACTATGTTTCACTTCTGCTATGCACAATTTAATTGTTCCATCCTGTAGGGACTTCCATGAACAGTTGATCACTACTTTTTATTTTCCTCTAGCTGTTAAAAGCTTCAACTGAGAATACCACAGCTTTGTCTCTTGGTATCATTTGCAAGTAAAGCAGCCCTTGTTCCAAGTCAACTTTTTTTGTCTCTTGGCTGGTAACTTCCTGGCCAGGTTGTTTTGGTCTCAGAACATTTTCAGCATAACAGTGGCTCTCAATAATTGTATGAAGTGTGCTGCAGCTTTTAATGTGCTACAGAAAACATGTATGGGTAGCTAGTTATACCGTGGTGACAATCTATTATTTCCCCTACTCCTTTATCAAAACCCAGCCTGAACAATCATATTTTCTCTCCTTTCTTTAAACTTCTTTCATCTCTAGAAATGCAGAAACCTACCCTGTGCATATCCTCTCTGTAGAAAGTTATATATAAAACAGAAAACCTGCTTTCTCCACAACAATCCAAACAAAAAGTACTCATAAAAATCTCTGAACTAGGAAGCTGCTGGGTTTTTTGTTTTTGTTTTTGTTTTTGTTTTTGTTTTTGTTTTTTTCTGCATATCTTACCCTGTTATACTACAAATTTGCTGGAAACTTATTAGGGAAGGGAGATTGTTTTATTATTTTTGATTTTAAAATGGAATCAATTTAGATTCACAAAACAAACTTCCGGGTAGAAGAAATAATTGAAAGCAACAGGATGCCTGCCTGCCTTTCTGACTATTTTCCATCCTATTTCCCTATATAATCTCTTTTGTCCATTTGAAGCTCTTAGCTTCTGGGAATCTGCCATGTCAGGTATTTGGAAAATATCTGGAAAAGTTGAGCACTTCTGTGTTATCAGAAATAATTATTGATGCATCTGCATGCTTTGGAACTGTATGCATGCTACAAAAGCAAAAAAATATTACAAATGGGCAATACTTTAGCAAGGAATTGCACTCAGCATGTCTCATTTGTATAGTTTTGGTATACAAAATGCTTCTAAAAAGGGGTTATTAAATATCCACTTAGATGCTGGAAAGAATATTTCTCTCCCCATTATCAATCTCCTTCCTTCTACTTCATTAAATATCTCTCTCACTGCTCTTTGTTTGTGATCCACTGAAGAAAATTATTATGTGAGAATAAGCAATATTTGTGCTGAGGCTTTAAACAGGTTGCTGTGGTAGTCCTTTGAAAGGCAATTGGAGGACTCCAATCATGAAAAAATCTGTGAGGTCATCAGCCACCTGTATAGATGCAGCATGTGACTCAGATCCTGATATTTGCATCATACTGATATTCATGTGATGCTGATAATATTAAACCTGTGTTCTTAGATGATATACAATAACTAACAGTCTGCTCTCCACCTCAGTGGAGTGTTACATATTTGAGTCCATTAGTTTGCTTACTGGTTTATTAATTGAGGTAACTCTACATGATCATGTTATCCCTTGAGATTGTCTTTGAAGTTGAGTTTATAGCTTTGGTTTCTATAAGCCTCTTTTTGCTTCTAAGAGCCCTGGGCTTTAATTTTTTTTACAAGAGAATTTAAAGGCTAGTTAGTCACAGAAAGTTGTTCACACATATTACTTTACTATCCATTTCCTATATAGGTTAAAAATGTTCCTTTTATTTATACATGCTTTTTCTTATAAGCAGTCAGAACCTCTCCTTGATGTCTGTTCCTTCTCGTTCTCCCACAGTACATGTTTGTGAAGAGCTTGACTCTGCCTTGTTGTCTCCTTCCAGATGCAGGGGGGCAGCTGCTTTTCCTGCCCGAGGCCACCTCTGCTTCAGGCTGGACCAGATTTTTTCCCTCAGTGTCTCCTCATAGGATGGGTACTCCAGCCTCCAGTCACCACTTGGCTCTGTGCTGAACTTCTTCAAGTTTATCACTGGTTGTTTTAGTCTGGGGGACCCAAAACAGGGGACAGTGCTTTAACTGTGGTCTAAGGAGTGCTGAGCAGAGGAAAATAATCCGTTTCCTCAGTATGCTGGCTCTTTTTCTGTAAATGCAGCTCAGGAGGCTGTTGACCATCTTTGCTGCCAGGGCACTGCTGGCTCCTCCCATTGCCCACTAGGCCCCCACGTTCTTTTTGGCAGAGCTTTTTCCCAGCAGGTCACTCTCCACCTTGTATCATTGCAAGAGCATTCCTCCATTTGCAGAGACTTCTTTGGCCTTTCTGAATTTCATAGGGTGCCTCTTGGCCTATTCCTCCATCAGGTCCAGGTCCATTTGGATGAAAATTCTGTCCTTGAGCATATTAACGGTTCCTACCATTTTTTCATCATCTGCAAAGTTGCAAGAGTGCCCTTCAGTTTCTCTTCCAGGTCATAGGTAAATGTGTTAAACAGGGCAGGTCTGAAGACAGACCCTTGGGCTATTCCACTTTTGATTGGTCTCCAGCTGGATTAAACAAGCCATTAACATATTTTTGATCCTGATTAGCCAATTGGTTTTTTTCCTACTTGCTTTTTCACCTATCCCAATGGTAATGCCCTAACTGGGGTAAAGAATATTGCAGGAGACAGCATGAAAAGCCTTTCTGAAGAACAGCTCTTCTCTCATCCACAAATACTGTTGCTTCATTGTACAAGTCATACAATGGGAAAAGAAATTGTTGTGATTGTTTAGTGATAAAGCCAAAACTGGATATGGAGGGTTTTTTTGGATGTTTTGTTCCAGGCCATTAAGTGCACTTCTGGTTGGCAAAAAACTGGGTCTATTTCAACACAAAAGACTAACTGTTAAGTCCCTAATTCTGTGACATGTTTCTATGGGCAACTTTTTGAGTATGCAAAGCCCACAAATCTGTTTGGAATGACCTCAATGAACAGGGCCTAAATCTCCCCCAGTTCCATATTGCTTTATGGATAATTATTGCAATCTCCTTTCTTTTTGCTTTGGCATTGATTTATGTATAGATTTGAGATGCCTTCCTCTTGGTGTTAAAGAAAATTTGCTTGTACTTGTAATAACTTATATAATATGAGTAGTATGACAGGAATAGTACCCTTTTAAAATAAAATCAAATAAACCAGCTGCAACTTGTTACTCTCAAGGCTGCTGGTGACACCAAATTTCTTAACTTGGAAATTGTGCAGCTTACTGCAACCAGTCACTGCTCAATGTGAACATGTATTTTAATAAAGCCAGGAAGGCTGCTACTTCTTTCCTTGCCATCAACTGCTTTTATCCAGTCTAAGAGAGCTGTTTAAAGTATTTCCACTTTCTGAGGTTTGAGTTGGTTTTGTTTCTTGTTTGTTTTTTCATTCTGCTACATTTCAGAAAGGGGAAAACTAGTAACTCAATTTCTTCAACTCATCTTTCAAGTTCAGCCTACCCTTTCACTAGGATATTCTCTTCCCTCTTGACTCTCCTTCCTTAGTTCATGATTTCCAGTCTAAATTTTCCATCCATATTTTTTTCATATTTTCCTTTTTGTATGTTTTTCTTTTTTCCCACTTCTGCCCATGCTCAAAACGATTCAAATCTCTTATCCTTAACAAGTTGATCTTTTGGCATAATGCACCCAAACTCAGATACTTATAAGCCTCAAGCTCAAGTATTGCAGTGTTACTGTATGTTTTGTAAAGAATCTGTATTGAAATGAGTCAACTAAGCTTAAGACTTTTTTTATTCAATGGCATTAATATTTGTGAAAAATATAACAGAAACTGGAAAAATTAAAGAAATAATAATAATAATACTCTTTATTGTTTTCAATTGTGAAAGTAGCCATATTTTAAAAGCTGAAAAGGCAACCCCATGTTGCCTATCTTAGATCAATCAAATTTCTGAAAACGACCAAGACTGGTAAAAAATAAGCCTCTCATATGGGGGATTTCCTAAATCTCCTTTTTCTTAAGTTTGGTCTGCAAGTTGAAGCCATGATCCAGAGAAACCATGAAATTAAATAATAATCATATGTACAGTACATACAAGTAAAAAGGGATGAAAAGCATGAAAAATCTTTAGATAATTTTGGCCTCTTAAAAACTAGTACATGAACCTATATATTATCACCTAAGCTAGGGTGACAGGATTTGTACACTGTTATACCACCCATCTGTGAGCAACAGACACAACTTCATGCTGTAAGAACAAGTAAGTTGTATAAGTAATACACTAATACTTGATGCACGCCTACTCACCATTTCTAGTCGTATTTTGAAATGCTGTAATGAAATCCTTTCCATTTTGAGGAAAGCCGGATGCTGTCATTAGTGGAAAAGTGTCTCCTCCAATATGTTATTTTTCTGTCTATTTTGAATTTGGATGGAAATTGGTACTTTCAGATGCCTTATCTCTTTTCACCACGTCTGTTAACTTTACCTAAAACTTTGCCTTTTTACCTTTATTCCTGAGTCTTAATTATGATTAATCAAACGTGTATGCACTCATATCAATTAGACAATTTGCCAGTGCTAGTGGCATGCAAACACAAGACAGACAAGCTTCAGGACTTCTCCATCAGAGAATAATGTTTAAAAAAGAATTATGTTTGAAATAGCATTACGTCTCAGTTTGCACAACTTTACAGCTGCCCCTTTGACAGTACTTACAAGTTACCTGACTCCTTTCCTCCTTTTTTCCTTCAGCTAAATGCAAGATGATTTTTTTTTTTGTGTGGAATAAGTAACAAAGGCATGCCTCTGTCACAGGGTCAGAAAACCTCGAGTAAAATATGTATCACATGCTACCCTGGCCAAAAGTACATCTTACTGTAATAATAGAGGCAGTGATCTGACAGCTTGTCTCCTGGGCCCTTGTAAGGCCACCTTGCCTCTGAGTGCACATACAAAGATATCTTGTGCTTTCACTTTGAAAGTTCCCCCGAGAATTTTTTAGTAGGATTTTTCTTGCCAGGGATTGCTTTTGAAATGTGCAAAGGGACATGCAAACAGACAAAAAGAAATCATTACTGTGGAAATATATGAAATATGTATTCTGCTCAAAGCTGTTGCATTTCCTGTGCTCACCAGTATGTCCTTTTCAGCAAGGAATATAAACAAACAAAACTAAAATCCAAGGGAACAAAAACAAGAGTACAAGCATCTAGGTTATACAAAAGAAGAGCTCCTTTGGAGATAACTCACCTCTTGAACTTGATGGCAAATCATTTTAAAATTGGGTACCTAATGAAATACACTAAAATATCATGTTCTACTAAAAAAATCATGTGTAGTCACAAACGAATTTCAAAATTTGAATAAAAAACTTCATTAAATTGTAGCTCGCTTATTATCATTTCCTTGAAGATTTTTTTCTCCCTTGGTGTTTGGAAAACTATTTTAGAAGAACAGTTTTCCAAAGTATTTAAAGGAAGGAATATCAAACCTTTATATTTCCACTATATATTCAACATTCAGTATTCAGTGCTCAGCATTCTTCAAATGTCCTGGATACTAAACATTGCAAAGGCTCTTTTTGTTCCATTATCATGTTCCAATACCGTTATGCTCTGAAATCTGAAAATACTAGTCTCAGCAAGTTATTCCTCATTTTTGTGGGATGTTTAATGGTATTGCCTAAACCTCTTGCATCTGCCTGCCTGAACCTGTGAGGAATTAGTAAAATGTAGGATACACTTAAGTGAGGACTGCATGCTGGAAGTCATCCACTTCAAGTTTCATTGACTCTTTAACAGTTGGTATTAAATAAATATTTTTCTCATTGATTTTTTTTTCTGTTTTAATTTTAATTAGTGCTGCATCAACAAAAACAAAGGAAGAAATTGAGGGAACATTTAAAATTAAAAAAAAACCCACTTAATTTCCAATTTATGAGCATGGACTCAGTTTTCTTAAGAAAAGTGCAGATATTAGTTAGTGCTAGAGGAACAAATTTCTCAGTCATACCAATAATGTCACATTTTCCATGTGGCCCGTGCCTAAACAAATTAACTACATTTATTAATTCTATAATTTTTGGTTTAATAGTGGATTTCCCAACAGCCCTGAGGTCCAGACCTGACACATGAATGAAGTGAAAATTCCCGGAGTCTTTTATAGTTGTACTCCCACTAAATAACAACAGATCTGATCTTTTCTCTACATTTTAGCTAACTAAAAGGTAAAAGCCAAATCTTCCAAGACTAGAAGTGTAAAGAAAATACAGTTCTTCAGCAGATTCCTACTTTAAATCCAGTTGAGGTAATTTGATTTAATTGTAACATCTCTTCTATGAGGAAAGATCAAGAGAGTTAGGGTAATTCAGTCTGGAGAAGAGAAGGTAGCTCTGGGGGAACCTTACTGCAGCCTTCCAATATATAAGAAAGATGGAGAGAGACTTTTTACCGCAGGTCTGCAGTGCATTCCACGTAATGCAGTAGTTGCATTCTGTTTATGAAAGCTTTAAAGGTCCTGATATAACAATGAACAAACATTAAATAATATTTTACAGAATACAGGTCATAGTTGCAAAATTTTCAGCTTCCAAGTGTTTTTTTGAGTGTGCACACATATGTGGAGAAGAAAGATCTTTTCCACATACATCTACACACTCACAAAAAACATCCAGGTATAAAGTAACTGACTCACCATAAGAAATCTAGAAGTATTTAATAAAAAGCTATGTATTGTGTATATATATATATATGTACATTGTATATAAGCAATGCAGTGTATATATAATTTATCTATATGACTGCATTTAAATTTCCTTTCTATGTACTGGAATAGGTCTTCTTAGCAAGTCTGATCTTTCTTGTAGCATTTAAGTTTTTATCTACATATGGAAAAAAATATTTACAATGTTTGTAGAAAAAAAAAAAAAAAAGGGCTTATGTTTACAGCACTTCCCAGAACTGCTTAGCTGTGGTTTTCAGTATTGTTCAAATGGCTCATAAGAGATTGTTTTATTTCAAGAAATAGACAGGCAAGGGAGCCATCATAAATATAGAAGGCACTAATTATGAATGTTGAGACCATCTCAATGGGCCTTTCTTCCAGTTCCTCACAATACTCAGGAATGTTATTGTTTCTGTTGAAGATATTCACATTTTGTTTCAGCCCATGGACCTGTTTTTTATATTTTCCTTCCTTTTAAAAGCCATAGGGAAGCAAAGGAATAATTATGCCTCTTCCATTTGCCTGTCTCTCACTCTCTGTATTTAAATTATTCCACACATTCTTTTCCTAGTTCACCTGCAAGCAACTATTTATGTGTTAAACTCAATCAATGTGAGTTAGTCCACTGAAGCTTCACAGATATGTAAATTTTAGTATAAATCTTGCAAATAAAGAAAACAAAGGTGCATAGTGACACCTGTAGAAGAACATATCACTCTGACCCTGCTCAAAGGCAGAATCAACTGTACTTGAGCACCTTTACATGGCTATTTAACATATACTGAAAAACCTCTAAAGAAATAAAACATAAGTATTTCAGTAATTTATGTAATTGTTTACCAACATTCATGATGCCGTTATACAATATTATTTGTCTTTCTTGGAATTCAGCCAACTTACCTGTCCCTTCATTAGAGTGTTCATATTTGCACATTTATGAGTCCCCACTCAAATCAAATGAGGTGTTTAGTACATCTGAGTATCAGTGCCCACAATGAACTAATTTTTCTTAGGAATTACAGTCTTTTTATTTGTATCCTTGCTGTTTGCAGATCAAAAGCAAATTCGTGCTAAATATCTACATTTTGGCTGTATTTTTAAATGTGATGTTACTTACTGTTTTTTCAAATTATTCCTATTTTCTGGAGAAGATTTTTCAGTTGATAGTTACCTATTTTAAAAAGAAACAAAGCAGAACCATATTTTAATTCAACTGTGAATAATCTAAATACTGCTTTCTGTTCTCTATTCCTGAAAGTTTATAGTTGTCTTGAAAATAGATCCACGAAACATAATTCAGGGGGAAGAAAAGAACAAAACAAAAAAGCAAAAAATCTCAAACAAACGATCAACTGAGCAAACAAACAAGCAAAACCTGTGGGGAAGTTCAAATTTGCCATATGAAAGTCTTCATCTCTGATGAATTTTGATATACCTTGGTTTACATGTTCAAATAAGTGATGGAACCCAACTGTGTTTAAATTTGGGAACTATGTTAAAACATACGTCACTTATGGAAGGAATCTTCTTCCAAAATTATGTATAAAAATGAAGGTCACCCCATGACAGCTTTGGAATGGATGCATAGGACAAAATAACCTTTGTCCTTAGGGATCTACTCCCTATGTGGATACAGAAGAACTGTAGCAAAGAAACCTGACCCACAAAGTTAAAACTCTGCATTCAGCATCTGCTTGTAAGACTAGAAATATTAGGAAAGTATTATGGTGGAGGACAACATGAACCCAAGCCTCCTGCATGTATATATAAAAATTATACATATATAGATACATAATAACTTTCTTCCATCTTGCATAATGTCCTGTTTATGCCCAACACAAAACACTACATGCTGACTAGGAGTTTTCCTAAGACAGGTCTTGCAAAGATTTATTTGTTTCAATTAATTCAGCAGCTTTCCCTTCCCTTCTTGTTTCTAAAATCCACATGCACACTAATTATGTTTGCCTTGAGTTTGATATCTAGACTGCCTTAGAATGAGTGGGGGATGATTATGCATTCCAAGCAGTTTCTTAAGCTCTTACCACTCCAAATATTTCTCAGAAATATTTACCAAAGAGAAAAAAATCTTTTAAAAACTCATGCAGATGGTAAATCAATGGAAGAATGTTTCTAAAAATAGTGTGTGAAGATGGTTACAAATTGACTCTTGTTAATCAGTATACACAAAAGTGGATAAATATGTGTGTTGGCATTTTCTCTGGTTAATTCAATATTTTTCTGTTGGCAGATACCCTTGAATCCTTATGCAAATGCCAAGTATGAATGACCTCAAAGCCTCATGGTAGTAATAATAAACATAATTGTGAATGGATGTACTTATATCTTTGTTTTTCAAATGAAGATGCAAGACAGCTAAGTTGTAGCGTGATAAGAAATCAAGTATACATCTGCTTCAAAAATCCCTCATCATTACCTCCTAAAAAAAAATCTTTTTCTAAATTTTAGCAATCTCTTTTTACTTGAAAAATAATGCATGTTTTTGTTTCCCTTGTCTTTCTCCTTTTCACCTTCTTGCTCACAGCTCTGGCCCATAATAATATAAAAAAACTCGTATCTGTCTCCTATGTCAGTAAAACAAATTGAAAACATCATCATAAACACCCTACCTCAGACAACTAAGCAATAGTTTTAGGTCAACATTGCAAATGACCTGCTGTAAATCAGCAGAAATTAATTCCTTAAACCACGTTATGCAATCTAAAAAAAAAAAAAA
>VXBN01006317.1:1198988-1243635 GCA_013397395.1 Sinosuthora webbiana | reverse complement strand
AAAAAAAAAAAAAGAGAGAGAAAGAGAGAGAGAGAAGAAAAAAGAATCTGAGATCAAATTAAATGCCATGCCTTTGTTATCTGATGTTTTGTGGTCCGTAGATAATTTGACATAAACTGTTTCCCATAGGAAAAAAATATCTGATAGATGAGTTACAGTCTAATTTTGCCACAATTGGAACCTGATGAGTGCTAGCCCAGGTGATCTACACAGGAAGAGGTTTGATCAACATCTCAGATTTCTACCAGGATAGCCTGTCAGACACCATAACATCCTGTCAGGGTGGAGTTATTACTTCATAAGTATTCAGAGTTCATTTTTCAGAGGTCAATATTCAGAGGCTTTCCAGACACACGTCAATTAATAAAACGGGTAATGTCATTAAAGAACTTCTTTAATTCATTGACATCCTTGCACTAAATAGCCGAGTGAATGTTTTTTCTTGCATTCCAGTTCTTTTTCCATTACACACATCAGCAGAGAAGAAAAGTTGAATAGATACTTTAGAAAGATTTCTAGATTAGAGATGTGCCAAACTATGTACAAAGCAGGGGAAAACTGGAACACCTATTGCTTTATGAAACTGTTTCTGGTCTGTTATTTCTAAAGAACCAGGATATATATCTCTGCAAAGATCATGCAGTGTAACAGCTGAAAGGAGTTACATCCTCATGCAACTCATCTGCTTCCTTGTACATTTGCCAATCTAGTTTGCAACTGTGGCTAAAAAAAAACAGAAAAAAAAAAACAAAAAGCACATGAATATTTTTCAAACTTCTGTGACTTTATACATGCTAATAAGTGTATATTCTGACATTTTTGAATGCAAATCAGTAACAAAACCACTGAAGACCTGCAGGAGTCAGTTAATCTTACCTGGTTTTATATGTCCAAAAATTAGACATCTAGGTTGAAAAAAATCATAAATCAACCTACTATTGGGAAATTCATCTGTCCTGTTCTGAACATCTACATAAGGACCAGACTGCTCCCTCTTTAAACGCTTTCTGTTCCCTGATAATAAGGAGTCAAGAATGGTTTGCTCAGGGTTTAGATAGTTTCAGCATACTAACTGGAGCAATGCCATTCTGAAACTCCTGCTTGTTTCAGAGATATCTGAATCAGCTATAGCTTCTAGCTTTCAAGAGAATATGGGCAGTAACCCATGTTTGTAAAGTCATGTAAATTTATGTGTGCTAATATGTAGCCTCTGTTATTATAGATAACTTACATATATGTATAAGATCTCAGTCTTAAAATTAGTTCTTTTCCAGTTTTAATCCTATTTGTATACTGTATAAAATCAATGAACCTCAAAGAAATGTTTCTATAGATATTGACTTCATTACCATAGACCTTGCAATTTTAAGTGTAAGTATTGCAACAATGAGGGACAAAGAAGGGTTGTCTTAACCCTATTTAAAGATCAGGAAATGAATATATTCATGATAGAGGCATAATAATAGTGATTGAAGAAAGACTAAATAGGGTGCTTAAGGTCATACAAGAAGTCTGTGGTAGATCTGGAGCTAAACCCAGATCTTCTCCTCAGATCTGTGTCCTGAATTTGGAACATGGGAAAAATTCTCATTGAGATGAGTCAATATATTGTCTGAATAAGGACAAATGGAAGGAAAAAAATATCTTTTTTATTTATACTGTTTACTATGATAATTGCCAGATATTAGAGATATGGATATAGGCTCATGTTTCTTTCTGCCTATAAGAAGAATCTTCTTATAGAGAAGAGGTATAGCAACCTCTTCACTCAGATTTGTGGGGGTCATTACACACCACACATCAGCAGAAAGCTCTGAACAAATGTGATTTAAATTTAGCTGGTTTGGCCTTTCCAGTGTGTGGCATTTGCTGTAGCCTTAATTTTTAAAACTTGCTGTCCACAAATGTTTTAGATCAAAACTGGAAACTTTAAAGGTAATTACCAGGTCACATTACAGACATGAAATGGGCAGTTCTGCTAACCACAGGCAGAAGCATAAAATGCTTATTTCTTCCATTATGAAACTACTAAATATTTCCATATTTCTGACATTAGCACCATTCAAGGCAGGAGGAATGTGGGTTGGCAATTTCTTTTGTTTGTCAGCAGTTATCCTTGCTATTGATTTCAAAACCAGCAAACTCAACCCTCACACATTTGTATTTTCTGAGAATGTGTGTTGAGTATCTGTAGCATATGGGTAAAAGATTGTATTTCAGGGAGGAATTCCTACAAATGCATTCCACATAAAACTATATAAAAAAACCTTCCAATCCCTTCAAAGATGAGGTCAACAAAGAGATCCAAGTGCAGATCACTATTAAAACTTAGCCCTCACCTTTGATAAAGACTAAAACTGGAATGCAATGAGATGTACCCTTGAACATTTTCTTAACACTATGCAAAATTGTATTCTTCTCACATTGGTATTGTGTTTACGAGTTTTCAGATGTCATAAAATACCTATTAAAATCTGACTATGCAGCTCAATGACCATCTAATAAAGTTTCTCACCTCATATATTTATTTTTTTAACGAGAGGTTGTGAAACATTTTTAATTCACAAAATTCAGAATATACCTTGAAAGTTTAGGCTGACAGTGTCTTTGAACCAGCTTTCTCTAAAGCCAGTAACAAACAATCTGTGGATGCACAGAGAAGGTTGTCATGGAAAACTTGGCCCAAAAGTCAAAAACAAATTTAGAAGTTAGCTTTTGCTGAAGAACATTCTGCAATTATTGCCTTCATGCCATATTCAATCACAATGATGTAAACCTAACTTTGATAAGCCCAAACAAGGTGCAATCATGCTTTTGAAAGGCAAGTAGCTGTATTTCTGTTAAATGCAACCACTGTGCAGCTTTAACATTATGGAATCAGGGAGTGCTAAAATTATATTTTTACAAATTTGTCTCTTGAATGTCTAGTGCAGGCATTTCTGCACTTCAGTACAAAGTAGAACTTCTCAGGGAGATACCTAGATCAAAGTCAGGCATCACAGTCAAGGTAAGCAAGGAGCTCATTTTGGGTTTTTCAATATGGCAAAGTGGTCTAAGCATTAACCAAGTATTCACCTGGAAATGTCGTACCTGTGTGAGTTGTAGGTTGCCTGGAGCGTGTCTGTGCTCTATATGCATTGTCAGTGTCCATGTGGTTATGGTTTGTTTTCCCCGCAAGGTTCCTGTTTTATGACTGTGTACATTTGCTCATGCAGGACAAGGAACATGTCCTTTGGAGAAAAGATAATGGTAAGAACTAATGATAATGATAGATGTTGTAGGAGAGAAAACATGTTATTTTTCTGGCCTTTTGCACGTTCATTTTGAACTCTTAGTATTTCTTTAATACTCTCTTATTACACTCTTAATACACTCTTCTTTTTTTTCCTCAAAGAAATGAATTAAAACATATGCCTTGATATGATCAAGATGTTGTTTTGCAGAAGGCTGGTTTCATGCAGGAGCTAAATTGCATTCATCCAGCAACCTGTTAGCCAAGAAAAGTACAGCAACTAGAAAATGCCCATTTTGCTTTTTTCCAGCTCAAAGAATCTATGGTCCTTGTAATTAGGCCTTTGCAGCTAAAAAATTCACCCAAAGCTGCTTTGGAGTGTAAACTCTGCTTCCATAAAGGTTTAATTTGAATTTTATTTCAATTTCAGTTTATCTTGATATATTATCTTAAGATACATTTTTTTAAAAAAAAGTCTTAATTCTTGTACCTGATAGTGAAAAACTATGTTCTTTTTCTGAAACATTCTCTTCAATTTAGTATCTGTAAGCCTCACACAGGAGCCTTGGCTGCCCTGGGACAGAGCTAAACTATAGGTATGTGCTGGGTCTGAGTGGCAAGGTTCTGCCAGCAGGGAAACTATAGGGGTGACTTCTCTGAGAAGCTGCTGGAAGCTTCCCACATGTCCAGAGCCAATGCCAGCCAGCCAGACGGACCCACTGGTGGCCAAGGCTGAGCTAATCAGAGGTGTGCTTCTGGGATAAGGGATTTAAGAAGCTAAAAGAAATTATAACACAGAAGTAATTGTGGCCAGAGAAGAGAGGAGTGAGAATGTATGAGAGACACTGCCCTGCAGACACCAAGGTCAGTGAAAGAAGATGGCGAGAAAGGAGCTGCTCCAGGCACTGGAGCTGAGATTCCTCTGCAGCTAATGGAGGACCAGGGAGAAGCAAAAACCAGCTGCAGTCCCTGGACGACCCAACGCCAGAGCAGGTGGATGCCTGGAAGAAGGCTAGTATCTCATTGGAAGTCCACACTGGATGTGTGGAGAGAGGAATCTCGGGACCTGTGGAGAGAGGCAGAACTTCTGGACCCATGGAGAGAGGAGCTCAGGCTGGAGCAGGTTTGCTGGCAGGATTTGTGACCCTGAAGAGGACTCACAGTGGAGCAGTGTGCTCCTGAAGGACTGCACTCCATGAATGAGACACACATTGGAACAGTTTGTGACTGTAGCCCGTGGGAAGGACTCATGCTGAAGAAGTCTGTGGGGAGCTGTCTCCTGTGGCAGGGAGCCCATGCTGCATCAGAGGAAGGACTCCTCTCCCTGAGGAGGAAGCAGTGTCAGAAACAACAAGTGATGAACTGACAATAACTTCCATTCCTGTTGTCCTGTGCTCAGGGGCAGGAGGTAGAGCCTGAGGAGGAAAAAGTGGGGAGAAAGCGGTTTTAGGATTTGTTTTACTTCTCATTATCCTGCTGTAATTTTTCTTGGAAATATATTCAATTAGTTAACCAAGTTGAGTCTGTTTTACAAAGATGTGATGCTAATTGGTGAGTGGTGTCTCCGAAACTTTATCTCAGCTCATGAACCTTTTATATTTTCTCTCCCCTATCCAGATGATGAGAAGAGTGATAGAATAGCTTTGATGCATACCTGACATGCAGTCAGGGACAACCCACCACAAGGCAATATCCCATGTGTTACTAAACAATTTTCAGGCAGAATGTGTCTGTATAAACAAAAAATGTTGCATTTAAACTGAATTAAATCTTGAAATAATTTTGAGAAGCAGGAACTGTGGTGTCATGACACTCTCCTTTACACTCCAGTAATGTAATTGTTCTGCAAGATTTAAACAATGTTTTGGAGTTTATGAAAAAAAAAAAAATTAAGTATTAATTAAATCAATGCAGTACAATCATTTTAAGTATTCAGTCTATCCAGAAAATGGCTAGAGAAACCATTTAAAGAAATTCTCTGAGGCCTAAAGGTGAAATTATAGTCTTTCAATGAAGCTTTTGATAAATAGACTTGGTAAATGGCATGCTCAGGGAAATAGAACCTCTTTGAGTCTGGTAAGTGGCTCTTTTAACATGCAACATTTTTAGATTCTCTATGGCTTAGCAAGCAAGAAACAGAGGCATTCCTTATGTTCCACTCTTTTTAATAGAAAAAGCCTATGATATGTTTACATATCTTTGAGTAAACTGTAAAAGTCCTTTTGGAAAAGATTTTAATTATAATAGCAGTAATGTTAATTATACAAGATTTTTTTCAAAGCTTCTAGGTTCCTCTCTGCATATAAATTATTCCTCCTGCCTATCCACAGCAATTAAAACTTGACATTTATTATACTTTTTTTTTTTTTTAGTTTAAATAATTTTTTTTTCAAGATATTTATGTACTGTTTTGGAAAGGTCTTCACTCAGACAGTGTCTAAGTCAATGCATATTTCATGGCTCTTCACATCATTTACTTAGTACTACAAGTGCTGTTTTGTGTGTGACCAGCTGTCAAAGTGAATTTGTCCTGAATTAGTAAAAAGAATGAATAAAACGAGCACCAAACCCAAGTAAACCTCTCTTCTCATTGTTTTAACTTCAAAGCCATAAAGTTCTAATGAAAAAGCTGACCTTTTGAAGAAAAGGAATTATTATAACAGTTATTCCAACATACCCAAACTAAATGCTAATTAAATATGCTAATAAAATAATTTTGTTCCACTTCAAATTCCATTACAGAATTCTTTTGGATGAAAAACCAATAATTTGTTCCTCCATTTAATTATTCATTAAAAATTCACTGACACAGGTAAGACTGCATGTGGAAACAGAACAATTTTAATCCTAGAGCCTTTTAGCTAGCAAGTCTTCATAGTACGTGCTGCTCTGATGAAGCAAGAAGTTTCTAAACACCTGGAATCCTGCTGCGGGCTTGTGGGCTGTGGAAACATATTCCATCTTAAATGGATGTCAGTCGAAACACTTTCGCAACCGTGCATGATCGTGCTTATATTCCCAACAGCTGCAGACTAAACATCTCAATTGGCTTCAGTCAGTGCCAAATCATCTGAGGGCTGCTAAATGTGTGGGCACTGACATTTGTTTACGGGACTTTGTTCACAAAATCTTTGTCTCTTCTCTTCAAAGAATTAATTTTCCCCCTCTGTGAGCACAATGTGTGACATGGAGATATCACCCCAGCTTTACAGGAGTAGCCCCGTTCAAGGAAATAAGGGCATTTGCGGTCACCACAGTCCAAGCTTCCGCCTCAATAAAATAGATTAAAGATATTTCTAGAGTTTTAACTACCCTGAGGAGAAATTTCCCCTCCTTGACAATGGCTTACCCTTTTGTGAGGAGATTTTGTCAAGTTGCCTGAGCTGATGGGCCTGGTCAGGATAAAGGATAGGTCTGGAAAAAGTAAATTTCCCTCTGGGGTGACAGAAGTGTCTCTGCTTCCTTCCTCGGGTGGCAAGAATTTAATGAAAAAATTTGTAAAAATTTTATTTACTTTGTTAAGTAGGTTTAAGATTTGCTTGTCAGAACTTTGTTTTTGAGAGATACCACAAAATTCTTACACCAGACTTCTTTAAAAGAGCAACGAGGTTTGCAATAGTTAAAAAATGCTATATTGAATGGGAAAGGGCAAAAAGTATTTGACTGAGAATCAATATTTTTACAAAGGGTAGCAAGAATCTCTCCTTAAACAATATATAGTGTAAGATATTTAAACATGTGTAAACATGTAAACATGTATTTAAACAGGTGTAAACATGTATTTAATTTATTTCCAAAATGAACTGTTCCATTAAAGAGAAAAGATAGGCTACATATATTTTCAAATAATTTTTAACGGTAAATCAGAATAAAGTTGCCTTTCAGTTAAATATGTGTAAAAATGCCTCTTCTGTATTTTAAATAAGAATATTTCAAGAAATCCTGAAAAGCAGGGTTACAATTTCTGTAATTTTGAGTCTCCAAGATTTGGCTGAAGTAATAATACTATGGTTGATCACTCTCTTTCTCCATCAGCTAAAGATAATTTCTAACTACCTTACTAAATTTCTTTCAAGGAAGTGTATGACAATTTTAAAAATTACCAGTGTGTTCAGTAATACTAAGGTTTTCATATGTTCAGTATTTTGAACTTGAGTAAAGGTTACAATATTTGCTCAGTTCTCTTACCAACAGAGGTAGATATTTATCACTAATAACCTTACTACAGCATCCCAAGATGGTACTGAAATAAGGAAGTTTGCACCATGTCTGAACTGGACATGACCAATAGCCAGATTTTCCTATCTGCATTGCTAGAGTTGCTTCATAATTCAAATATTTTGGGAATAAGTCTTTGGAGAATGCAGTTCAGTAAGTAGTCTATTAAAGGGAAAAATTTGTAATTTAGGGTGGGAATCCACCTTTGTTGGTGGCAAAACCCACAGACAGTTGCAGCCCATGATCAGCTCCAAAGATCCAAACAGAACATTATTTACACAGCACTTTACATATTAAAATGTAAATTTGGGATAAAAATTTTATCCTTTATATCAAAAGACATGGTACACATCAGTTACAATTCTTATTCTAGTCTGCCAAGGATTGAATCAGCAGTCCCTTCAGTCACTTCAAGTCAGTCACTTCAAAGGCAGCGAACCGCAAGCAATCAAAATGACTCTTGAAGTTTTTAAAGATACTTTGGATTTAATCTCTGAAAAGGAGAATTGCTGTATATTGATATTTCTCAAACATTTTTTAATGTACTAACACATCAGTTATTCATCAGTATTCTTCAGCAATAAACACTTTCCATATTAAAAGACAAAAAACATCAGCTATAAAGGTTTAGATTTTCAAAGTTGCTTGAAGGACTCAGGAACAGTACCCATTAGAATAAGTGGAAAAGATGTTGCTTATTTTCTTCAGAAAGATCTCTAGAGGTGTAAAGAGTGTACTAAATGTGATGAAAGCAGAGATATACACATTTAAATTTCTTGAGACACACCTGGAATTATATTTGGAGACATCATTGATGGTTGAGAAATAATCTGTAGCTTTAAACAAACTTCCATAAACTCCAGAGAACATATGTTTGTTCACAAAATTGACCTAAATGAAAAATGCAACTATGGAGAAACTTTATTAATTTTTATGGTATTTGATAAAATGTAGCAAATTTTAGAATTTTCCCCCCTTTTAAACTTTTAGTCATATTTATTTTTATGTCATCATATAAAAACATAATAAAGAGTTAAAGGTAGCAATTATGGGCACTACAGGAATAAGTTTTTTCTTGGAAGGACTTAAACAGTACCCTTGTGTGATGTTATCAAACCTTTACTGTATTGTCTTGGGTTTTGTAACCGAAAAAAAAATGCTATTCTATTCCATCTGTTGAAACCGGGTGGAGCAGTGTTTCTTATCTCTGCCCAAATGGGTCAGTGTTGCTTATCAGATGGTGCAGTGTTCCTTAACAGATGGTGCAGTGTTCCACTGCATATATCCCCATGGGGATATCTCCTGCTAATGGACCATTAAAGCTCACCAATGACATGACACATTACGTCATCCCATTGTGAGATGCTCCACCCAGGGAGGAGGAGCCAAAGCATCTTCACCTAGATAAAAAGAGCCACAAGTGTCACCAGTGATCCAGTTTTCCACTGGATCCCTGGAGGAAGACTGGACCCATCTCACCATTACTGGGCCCTTTCTTTGACGGGACCATCTCTACTCCAACAAAGCCACATCTGCCACTCCAGGGGGGCTTGCTTTGGACTGTTTCCAACACCCTGAGCAACAGAGTGTCAGGGTGTATTTCTGACTCTGTCAGGGTTTTCTAGGATTTCTTGTTTGTTTGCTTGCTTGCTTATTCTTCTGTTTTACAACATTTGTATTTTTATATTCCTAGTAAAGAAGTGCTATACCTTTTCCCAAAATCTTTGCCTGACAGCCTTTTAATTGCAGATTTAAAATAATTTGGAACGGGGGGGAGGGGCTTACATTGCAAGGGAGACTCCAGCCTTCCCTAGCAGATACCTGTCTATCTAAACCAAGACATGTATGTTCCTTCTAAATGAGAAAAACATGCAGTTTGACTTAATGTTTAGCCATTCAGTAAGTGATAATTGCAAACATTGATATTCTGGATTACATTATCTCTAGAGTAGCTCAGTAATGTTATGGAAAACTTGGTGAAAATTGTTTAATCATGCAGTAAGAAGGGAAGATCAATAGCTTTTTTAGTGAAACTGGAGGTTTTTCTTTGCTTTTTTGGTGCCTTTTTTGCATGTTTTGGTTTTGATTGTTACATTTTCATCAAGCAGGATGAAATTTATGTCTACTTTTTTGTGTATTTAAAACCTCTCATGTAGCAAATATTTACATGTGTTCTATATTTTTTTACAGTGAATAAAGCCATTATTTCAATGAACCACAAGAGCACATATTTAGATAACTGTAGATAAGTACGTCTATAAAACTTTTATAGAATCAAAACCCATATGAACCCATGTACTGTAAAATTCATTGTCCTCTGTCTAAAGTAATACCTTCATTAGTAATGCATGATTTACACCATTTCCTTCTTAAAAAGCATGACTTTCATGACACTCATTAAACTCAGAGAGAAATCATGTTACCAGCCTGTCCACCTGTGTAAAGCATGTTTTTCTTATTCTCTTGTAAGGTCAAACTAAATTCCCACAGACCGTACACTCTTTTTATCTTTTTCTCTCTGTCTCTCTGAGAAAGACATTATACATGCATTTATGCTACACTTTTTTTTTCTCTCTTAACTTTCCTCCTCACTTTCCTACTTCAGTAAGTCCCTCTTCCCTGTAAAAAGTTAGTTGAAACTGAACTTTTTACATCTCTGTGAGAAGTCAAACAAAGGTGAATCAAACACACATTTTAAATGTTCCTGAAATTTTTACTACATTGCTCTTGGCTTGGATAAGAAAAAGGTATTCAAAATGTGTGTAAGATTTAAATGAATGGCTGAGGAAATAAAATTGGTATATATAAGAATGAACAAAGAAAGAAAGAAAGAAACTAAAAAAAAACACCCAAAAAACAACAACACCAACAACTACTAAAAAAAGAAAAACCCTTGAAAATGGAAAATTTATCCCAACTTGTTGAAGCTACTTATTTAGATACAATTTCTTAAAAAATCACCCAGAACTTCACACTGAATTCCATGTACTTTTATCCCTTGCCTTTAGAGTTTCTGGGAGAAATGTTTAATCTCTGAATGTATTGCATCATCATCCAGGTCACAGTTGCTACCTAGAACATGCACCATTTTTTTGTGTGGTAACTACAACTATTTTATGCCTGGGGCTATTCACAATGGAAATTTTCTACCCACAAACAATCTTGTTACTTTTATAATTGCTTCCCCCCTTCTAATGAATGCAGAACATAATGAAAGCCAAGCCAATCTTTCGAGTCCAAATCCAGGGATCTTCATCAAGACAATGAATGTGCATTCTTTAAATAGAACCATGTTGAAAGTGCTTCTGCCATAAATATAGGATAATAAATTTTCTTTAATGGGAATGTAGTATTTTAGCACATTACTTGATTAGGGATGAGCAGAAAAATGGAGTTAATTCCTTCAGCTTCAGTGAGTGCAGCAGAAGCAGTACATTTTCATTCATTGCTTAGGCACCCATTAATTACATTAAAGGCTGAATAAAATAAGAAAGTATTTAAAGTATTATATATGGTAAAGCTTCATTTAATAATTTAAATGCTTACTGAAAGAATGAGGCTGGATGGAGATGGTGTTACCTTACTCTTAAGTGTCATATCTGTGGAACTGATAAAATTTCAGATTATTTTTATGGTCTTGATTCTCTATTGGCACAAAGCACTAGACAGCTATTCCTTTTGGGGGAACAGAAAGAGCCATAATCATGCTATTCAGTAATTAAATCAATTTACAGACCTGTGTGGGAAAGTCTGAGCTGAACAAACCAAGACTAAAGCAATTCTTAATAGAATATCCTGGTAGTTAATGTGAAATGTACTGATAATTTAAAAAGTTAGAAAGCTGTGCTTAAAGTCAACATTTCAACTGAGTGTAAAAGTTCCCATGACTATTAAACACTCCAGTGTTAAATCACTGGGGCTCTTTTATGTAAGAATCTTGGCCACTGAATACAAAAAACTGTATTTAAAAGGAAAGTCTCTACTGTTTCCTCTTCACAATAAGTAATTTTAATAAATTGAACTTCGCTTGAAGACTAACTCGCAGAAGAAAATGTCTATGCTCTTCCCTCCACAGTACAACAGGATGTCCCATATAATTCTTCCTACAATAGTGTCTTTGGGTGTTATACTATTTGGCCTATAAGAAAAAAATACGTTAAAATGATCATTCAGGTA
Source organism: Sinosuthora webbiana (assembly GCA_013397395.1). NCBI lineage: Eukaryota > Metazoa > Chordata > Aves > Passeriformes > Sylviidae > Sinosuthora > Sinosuthora webbiana. The sequence continues at coordinate 1,232,009 of VXBN01006317.1, read as the reverse complement.
GATTTTATTAAGGATATTGCATGTGATATAACATTTATCAAAATTAAAATATTCTGAGAAATATTATTTAGATTGTTCTACACTATGTTTAAATCAACCCTTACTTGCCAAGTGTTTTAATTTTGGAAGAAAGGGACTGCTATGGTGAGAGTGCTAACATTTTTCTAACATGCAAGAGTGCTTCTGTGTGCGCTGAGAACTTGCTGGTTCAACTCCTTCTCCAGGGACGTGAAACCATGGTTTCCCCACCTCTACAAGACTGTCCTATTTCTCTTGGCTGTTGTGAAGAAGCAATGTATTCTACAATTAATTCTCTGTTTACATCCTTCTACAGTGCACAGAGGCCTGAATATTCACTGAAGTCCAGTTCCTCAGTGGAAGAGACTGAAAGGAGCATCCTATCCTACAATAGTGTAAGATAGTTTAGCTTCAAAGGACTGGGGCCACAGAAATATTCAGAGGGCTGGAGAACCTTTCCTATCAATACAGGATGAGAGCTGGAATAATTCAGCCTCAAGAAGAGAAGGCTCTGGGGATAGTTCAGGGTGGCCTTCCAGTACATTAAGGGAGCTTATAAAAAAGAGGAAGAGTGACTTTTTATAAGAGAAGACAGTGAAAGGACAAGAGGGAATTTTTAAATGGAGAACAGCAAATTTAGAACACCAAGATGCTAGGAAGAAATGCTTTATTCAGTGTTAAGGAAACTTCCCAGTCTGACCATTCTTGAGCCACTCTGGCAGTCACACTCCCATGGCCAGAGACTCACAGCTGGGACCAGAGCCCCTTTTCAGCAGCAGCTCCAGTGACCAGAGGGGAGCCCCCCCTGACCCCCTGCACACCCCACTCACAGTCACACACATGAGGTTTCCTCATTGCTTCAACCCCAGTTTTCCCACTGCAGAGTCTCAGATGTCTTGTTCCATAAAACCATTTGGTCACCACGCAGTGACACAGAAACAGCTCCAGCTGGTGCTCCTGAGGAGGGAGCCCCACCATGGAATCCTTGGGGTTTTACACCCTCATGGTCCAAGCAGGTGCAAGTCTTGCTCTTCCTCCAAGCCCTCTGCTCCTGCTGTGTCTCCTGGTGTCCATGCACCTGGCTGGTCCTTGTGCCCTTTGTTCTCTCTTGGGTTCCCACCCAGAGCTCAATCTCCTCAATCTGCATCTTGCACTGCAGCTTGCAACCTGAGATACCTGCACCTGTTGAGGTGTATTCCTCAACACTGAGAGGGTGGTGAAACACTGGAACATGTTGCCTACAGAGAGTGTGAATGTCACATTCCTGGGAGTGTTCAAGATGAGGTTTGCTGGAGCCCTGAGTAATCTGGTCTAGTGAGTGGCATCCCAGTCCATGACAGTCGTAGTGGAACCAGATGACCTTTAAGGTCTCTTTCAACCCAAACCATTCTGATTCTATGACTAAAGTCAGCTGAGAACTTCATCCTGTATTCTTCTGTCTATCCAAACATAATCTATCATTGTTTCTGCAAAAAGGTTCTATGTCAGTGAAATATTGTTTTTAAAATCCCTTTATTTCTTAGCCAATTGGATCAAATCTATTCAGGTGATCACACCAAATAAATTACTCCTGAGGTACAGGAAAGGGTGGCACCAGCTCACACCACATTCCACTGGATGCTCAGCTCTAATAATGATATCAGGTAGAATAGGAAATCTCTTTTTGCAATAATAAGATTATGACCTATGACTGAATTTGTGGTGATATATATGGACATGCTTATAGCTGCAATGATGATTGGCCAATATCCTACTATGAAAATTTATTATTTTCTATAATTTAAGTACTATGTTAGCAAGCACAAAAATCGGATAGGAGTATTGTCATCTCTCTTGTGTGGTGTCTTCATTCATAAAGAGGTCTCAATGATTCCATAAGAGATTTAGTATTTACATATTCAGTTAATTGGCTTCATGCCTATATTGGACATGGGATGTTCTTTTGTGAGCATGATAATAAATTACAAGGCTTCACTGCTAATAAAAGACTAATAACTGAAATGTCACTTCCTTGTGTTATTTTATTTACAGGAGGAGAAGATATAAAATTGATTTTTAGCTTCTGACAGAAAATTAAAATTCTTAAACACATGAACAGGTCTAAGAAGGAGTTCTACTAAAGGCTCTAAAGATGCCAGGGCCCTTGGTAGACAAAGAGTGCTGTTTCTCAAAAGGCTGCAAACTGGTTAAGTAAAATTTTATAAGTGAGAAAGGTGAAAATTTGCTTCTTTGAAATTTACTTAACTTACTTGAATTTCCATTAAAAGATGTAGAAGCTCATTCTGGAGGAATTTTCAAATAAAATTATGATAATATAAATATTAAATAGGGTAAAAAAATTATAAAACTTGTTTTCCTGCCTTGTGCCATGGTTCATCTTACCCTGAATACTGCAGAACAGATAAGGTCACAGCTATAACTACAGTTGCAATATTAGATTATGAAGATGCCATTTATCTGTAGAAAATGAAATCACAGCTGCAAAGAAGTGAAAGTTCCCAGGGACAGATCACATTGGTTTACATTGTCATGTCATTCTTGAATTCATCAATGTGATATGTATGATAGTTCTGGATGATTAAACATTGAAAAATAAACATAAATTGTATCAGCATCAAGAACTATTTAAATGCATGAAAAGAAATTCACTCAATTACTGCTTGGCAATGTAAATAGTTGAGAAAGGAAATAATTGTTCACAGAGATCACAGAATACACATTCATTTGTCAAACAGAAGGGTTGAAACCAAGCTCAAAATGTTTTTCTGTTACTCTTGAGCATCAACAGTCTTCAGTGTAGGAAATCAAATGTAAGATGGTCATATTATGAAAACCAATATAAATTTATATTCATTCTACAAGTTAAAAAACTTATCATAGCTAGAAAATTTATAATAGGGGGTTTGAATACATTTCCCAGCAATTTAAATGAACATGGCCTCTTGCAAAAGAATAGTGAATTAATTAAATTTAGGAGTAAGTACACTTGGCAGTGATATAGGCCAGGGGGGATCTGCAATACATTGGGGAAAAAAGTGCTGCTGGAGCATTTGGGAGAGTGAACATGAAGAGAATCAGGTGTAGTTCCAGTAGAGCTACTGAGTTCACAACAACACAAACTATGAGACAGTGCAAGGTATGAGATATCTTGGCCTAGGGCACTTTCAGTTGGAGGGATGGCAGCATTTTTAGCATACAGGTAGAGGTGCTGTTCTTGACAAACGAAGCTGATGTTGCATGCTGCAAGGAGCATCGGTTGTCTGCTCTCTTTGAAAAGAAATCTCCACCCTTTAGTAGGCACACTGGTACTTCTGTCTTACTTTCCCAAACCCTTTCAGCAGCTTCTTTGGTTGCACAACTCCATCCAGTACTTTCTGAACCTTTGGGAAAACATCTCTGTCACTTTTGGGGCTTGCTTTTTTGTCTGCCTCCTGTTTCAGTTAAACTCTCAGCTCCTCTTAGGCATCCATGAGGATGAGCTTTTGACACCAGCTCTTTCCAGGCTCTGCCACTGTGCCTCCCCAGCCTCCCCTGATATTTCTGCCTGCCATACATGCTTAATTTTCCTTCAAACAGACACCATTTCCTTCATTCAAATGGGCATACAGGCAGCCTTTTTGACAGCAGCAGTTTTAACACAAGTTTGGGTAGTGTCTAGAGACTACCTGAAATAAAAAAAAAATATAAAAATGAAACCATGCACCAAATGCTGCTGAGGAACCCTCCATGCTTGGTAGGGTCATATGCTTCTGACCCATAAAGAACCACAATGCTTTATTTGCTTCATGCAATGCTCTTAGTATTGAGCCTTAACTGTCTCAAAAATGGCCCACTCAAACCTCATCAAAACAATTTCTGGGGGATTTTTGGCTCATCATCCCTGATAGCTAAGCTCTAAGGAGCACATACTTCTCTCCTGCTCTAGAGCAGGGAGCAGCTGAAAGAAACGGTGTTCTTTTGACACTTGAGGGAAAGATCTGGAGAAGATAAAGAGAAGAGGGTTTTTTGTTAAACAGGTTTTAAAAACTATAAGGCTTGTAACAACATACAGAAATCTTGGCTAATATATGGTATGAATAGTCCTAGGGTTCCTGTTTGCCCTAAACATAGTCAATTCCAGTATCAGGATTCAAAGGCTAGCACCTAGGAAAAGGAAAAAAAAAATAGGAGAGTAAGAGACTATGTAAATGCATTCCATGGTGTTAGAAATGCCACAAAATGCTGAAGGATTTCCTGTGAGCTGACTCTTTCCCCTCAGGAAGGTTGCACACATTTTTTTCTAGGAGCTGAAACAGGTGTTAGCAAAGAGGTAGGAATCAGATGGAGAGGTAGGGAGTGAGGAGCAGCACCAGGCAGAGATGGTGGGAGGAGATGCAAGTGAGGCAGAGCCAGGATGGCACAGAAGCATCAGCAGAGGCAACTCACTGCACTGAGAGCCAAGTGAGATACAGGCAGCAGCTGCAGCAGTGAGACAGCCAGCAGGAACAACAAGTTGGATCAATTTAAATAAAACCTTGATCCCCAATGAGAGTTAAAATGTTAATAACTGAGTGAAAACTACTTCAAGGGAGGAAAATCATCAGTCTCACAGTAGTACAAGGGAAAAGTCTCAGGTTTTATACATCACAAAGTGTTTATATGGTATTTTTTTGAGTTTTCCTTTGGAGTTTCTATTTTATTGGAGTTTCATTCCTTTAATAAAGGTATTGTTTGCAAACAATTTCACTTATGTTTTAAAGTGGAACATATTAATCATCTGAGCACTGGAACGCTCACTGTACTTTTGTCAGGTTTCTTGAAACAGGACTGACTTGGTGTTTTTTTAATAACCTTTTAAAATTATTTTTTAGCTATTTCACATATTTTGTACTGGCTCCATAGCCTTTTCATCATCCTCAATTTAAACTTAAAAGGATTGTCTTTTTTCTCTATATGACAAGATCTTCTGTATGATGATCTCCCTTCAAAATAAGATCAACGACTCAGTCCTGGTTCTGTTTTATTCTTCATTCTTCCTCACTTCTGGAATGAATTTGAACTCATTTGAAATCTGTCAGTAAAATTATTTAAGTTACATTTAGCTGCATTTCATATATGACTGAGGTTTAACTGAGGTAATTTAAAATTCATTATTTAGCAGCCCTCTGAAGTTGTGTAAATAGTCCATTGTAATGTATGACTGATTGATTTATTGATATATATGCCTCCTTCAAGGAGGAATTTGGGTCAGTATACATCATGCAAAAGCTATTAGGTTGAACCTCATTGCTTTCTTAGGGTGTAGTTTGACAAAATAGGTTCCAGTGAGTTGATAGGTTGAGTAGTGTATCTTTTTCAGGAGGCAGGGAACATTAGCATCAGTGGAGTCTTTGAAAGTAACATTGAAATGAGTGTAATAAAACATGAAAATAACAGTCAGCCATGCAGTGCTGGTAGATTACAAAATATCTTACCATTTTAAATGTCTGTGTTGCAGTCCTCTGAAGAGAAAAAGTGCGCCAAGACATGACTAGAATTTACTGTTTTATGGCCTTGACAGTGACCTGCATGCTAATCCAGGAAAGAAAGTGTTAAACACTTACTGTGTATGTAGCAGTGCTTAGCAGTGAACCTTTACATCCAGTACAATTAATACCCCCTTGTGTGTTTCTTTGATCCTAGTCCTTTTGATTTTAACTCCTCTGATACAAACGTCTAGACAAACCCGTATACATTTACAAAAAATGTAACCTGCTTTGAAGGACATATGGTTCTGCTCTAAGAAGTACTGACAAGAACTGGTTTTTGTAATGTAGTCTATCCATCACTTCTAGGTTGGAAAATGCAGCAAATACCCAATCTCCTGAAAATGAAAGCCTATGGATATTTTTTTCTCTGTAAGTATGTAAAGCAGGTTGATACAAAGCTTCTGAGGGCTGATTTATATTTTTAATCTAGAGTTTATAGTGGCATATGGTCACATGATTTAAAGCTATGCAAGCTTGGAACAGTGACAGTTCTCAGGACCTTTAAACAATTTTGGAGAACCTTGCTTGGTCCTCAGAAGCTCCTGGAAGCCTAGAGATCACGTCATTCGCACAAAAAATCCCATTTAAAAGAAAACATATACTGCCTGACACATGGTATAATCTTTGAAACAGACAAAACCAATGTGGGAAAATTTTAAGAAATAAAAAGGGATGGCAGAGAGATACTATTTTAATGGAAAGTTTGGGATTACATTGAAGGTCTAATATGTTCTGAGATACTGCAACTCAAGCTAGGATAATCACCTCCCTCCCCCAAAAAGTAAAGCAGGTTTGCTGATAGTAAGTTGGAGTGGTTAATCAGCTGGGTTCACTTCATAGCAAGAAATCACCAAGTACATGTTTGGTCATCCTTATTTTCACAGTCAAATTTCTTTTTGTGGGCAAAAGTAAATGTGCTTCTATGCAATGAGAGCATTTTTACTGTGAATTAAATTTAAGTAGAAAATTTAGGTGTTCAGATCTATTTGTTGCAGAAAAAGATAGAAGGAAGAAATAAGAAAGAAAAAGGAAAGAAGAGTAAAAGAAGAAGAAAGGAGGAAGAAGGAAGGAGGAAGAAGGAAGAGGAAAGGTGGAAGGTAAAAAATCTGACTAAATACCATTTAAATTTATTGCTTATGATCTTGCCAGCACATATTCCTTTGCGTCTGGTGTTCACAGGATCAAAAGATCATTAGCATAGGAAAAGATGGTTAACCCAGCACTGCCATACTCACCAGTAAACCATATCTTCAAGTGCCATGTACAGATATTTTTGAACACTTCAAAGAAGGGTGATTCCACCATTTCTCTGAGCAGCTTGTGAGGAGAAACAAAAACAGAAACAACATGTCATATGATGTAATAAACTGACTACAACAACCATTCCCCATGCCCCTGTTCTGGGCGGAGGAGGTAGAGAAACTGGCAGTGAAACTAAGGAAAGGAAGAAGGGAGAGCTAGGGGTAAGGAGATTTACGATTTGGTTCTGTTTCTCATTACCCTCCTCTGATTTTGATTGGTAATAACTTAAATTGATTTCTGAAAGTTGAGTCTGTTTTGCCTGGAATGGTAATTGATGAGCAATCTTTCTCTCTCACTGTCCTGATCTTGTCCCAAGAGTGTTTCATTCTGTCTTCTCTCCCCTGTCCAGGCAAAGAGGGGAGCAATAGGGTGGTTTTCGTGGGCACCTGGCATCTAGCCAGGGAAGCCCACTGCAACCTAAAACTGGCTTGGCCAGATTTGCTAGTGTCTATTTCTTTATCTAAAAACTGCTGAGTAGTTTATATCCTGGAGTTTCCAGCACCATCCTGTGCTTCCTGTCTGGTTATGCCATGGTTTGTTCTCCTATACACTGTGCCCGTGATCTCAGGCCAGGCTGATGTTCCTCCACAGTGTATCCGTCATACTTAAACACGTACATGTTGGAAGCATGCACAGAATAACTGCTTGCTACTGCTCTTCTTAAAAAAAGGTATGTTAAAACATGGAGACATCAGTGGACATAAAACTCTGTAGGCAGAGCTTTGCAATAATTACTGTTGTAGCTAAAGAAAATAAAAGAGAGTGGCCAAAATGAGTTCAAAGAGAGCAAGCTGAATAGTCTCCAGTGCTTGGTCCTTGGCCAGTTAATTCAAAGCTTCTGGAAACTGACCAGCAAGGGGAATAGTGTAGACACTGAACTAGAGTGCTCCATTATATTCTTACTACCCTGAAAACTCTCTTTATTGTACCCCTAAGAGGATGTTGAACCTAAAGGGATTAGAACCCTAATTCTTCCCATTTTCTTAACTAATAATTCATTTCTTTGTGCTATCTCCATATTTGCCTGGCCTGTCAGAAAAAAAAGAAGTCGTTTATTTTCCTTTTGTCAGACATAGCAGGAACAGTATCTGGTAATATTAATCTCATCTTGGAGAGGTTTCTTTTAAAACTATTGAGATTTAAAAACCTGTGGTGAACCCCTTATTGAGGTCTGCTAGTGGCTCATGTCAGCAGTAGAAATCAAACACTATTTTGAGTGGGGATGAATTTTATTCTGCTGAAAAGATTAAACTGGAAATTACAGAAAGACCATTTAAAAAGCCACTGCCTTCAGCTGCTGGGAAAAGCTGCATTAGAGTTATCTTTGGTACATTGCCCACATGTACATTTGGTACATTGCCCACAGTTGATTGCTTGTGTTTTAGAGGTGTTATCCCCAAACTCTCATCTTGCCTTTACTATTATGGTATCTGTCCTAGCTAAGAAAATGTCTAAATACTCCCAAGACTGATGTCTACGTTATGACTTAGAGGAACGTCAAGTATGAACGTACTGCCTGTGATGCTGCAGGACCATCCTGGGCTGCAGTGATTTCCTCAGCATTCCTGCCAGGAATAGCATTTGAACCTTGATTGCAGCCTTGCTTTTCTGAACTGTCGCTTGGCAACAAAATATGTATGCACTGATTAGCTTTTCCAACTGAAGCACGTTTCTTGGCTGAATTTATTCAAACTTTTTTGAATTGAACATTTTCTGCCTGGTCAAAAGGACAGAAAAAGCTTAGTCACAATGAGCTATTTTAAAAGGTACTGAGCTTTTAAATGACTGTAATAAAGTACTACATTTGATGCATTTCTGCCATGCATTTGTATTTGCATAATTAAAAGCGAAGATTTATATATAGAGAGGTTTTTTATTTCTTTCTTCTATAGTTTTTGCATATAGGCTGCCTGTGTTTGATGCCTTTGGCAGAAGGCAGAAAGCTATAAATTGCATATTTGAAAAGAGGCATAAAGCTGAATATTAAATGAATACAGCTACAGGTAAGCAAAAAAAAAAAACCAATGTAGAAAAATTAAATACTCCCTTTCTACCTGTAGATTGGGCATACATCAATCTTTAGTTCTTACAATGAATCTTAGATTCATTCTTAACCTTACCCACTCCTGTTGATGTATGTTTTTGTGGGAGTATGACATATATATACAGAATGAAAAGGATTGTTCAACAGGTTCCGGTGCTATTAAGCTTCATCTTCTAATCCTGTCTTTTACATTACAGGTAAGCAAAAAAAAAAAACTTGCTCCGGACATAACCATAAATAACTTTCACCCCACTGCTGGGTTTATTCCAGTAAAAATATGTAAGTGCCAGTTTATCTAAATTCTTCTACTGTTTATATCAGTGTGACACTGAAACTTTTCTTTTTACATATATACATGAGAGAAAAAAAATGGAAATAATTAAAGTAGTTGTGATTCAAAGGAAAAAAAAAAATACTGGGATCAATAGTTAGAAAAAGCCTCAAAAAATGTAACTGTAGTAGGGAAAGGTGTGGGAATAAGGGCTGGAATCAAGCTTGATCTGCCCTAACAGGAAAGATGTGGTGGGAGCTGTACCAGGTCAAATATGCCTGCCTCTGAAACCTGAGCTGTAGCCATGCAGAGAAAGCTTTTGCAGGTAGCATCATGGAATTTCTTTCTTCCATTTCTACATGGTCTTTATTTTCCAGAATGATTTTCAGGATCACTGCCTTAGCTGTTCCACCTGCTTACCCCACAATGAGGAGCCACCCCAAACATCTAAGCCACTTTGATCCTAAAACAACTTAGGATCAAAGAAAAATTTAGGTTGTAAAAGACCTCTAAATCATCAAGTCCAATCATAAACCTAACACTGTCAAGTCCACCAGTAAACCATATTGCTAAGTCCCATGTCTACACATCTTTTATATACCTCCTGGGTTGGTGGCACAACTAATTCCCTGGGCAGTCTTCTCAACTCTTGCTTGACAACCCTTCCAGTGAAGAATTTTTTCCTTATATCCAGTCTAAATTTCTCCTGGCACAGGCTGGGATCATGTTTTATCATCTTGACTTGATAGGCTTTTGAGTAAAAGGACAAAGCAATGCACCAGTATCTCACACTGAGGTGACAAAAAGCACGATAAAGTAGGGAACTGATACTAGTGACAGCACTTGTGAAAAATAGATGTTTAATGACAACAGCCTGTGAAGGACACAGCCTCAGCTTTCAGCAAATGAGGAATAAATGTCACATTTGACTGAATCTTTCCCATCTCATGCAGGCTTTCCCTCTGCTTTTATCACGCGTGAGCAGAGTTTGGCACAGTAAAAATGGCATCCTCCTCCTGTCAAGTGTATTTGCTCCTACAGTGCCTGTGAATAGGTACTGTCCAGGATGACTCAGAGAGTGGAGCCTCCTCCAGATAGGCATTGATTTTGCTGCTTTGAATCAGACATGGTATGACTTTTACTTACTGCTGTAAATTGACTTTGTTTGCATATCTATGTGTCAGTTTTGCCTACATACTAAAATGTTATCTGCCTCCAGTTCCTTCAGAAAGGGAAAGTGCATGTCTCAATACATAAGGACTATTCATCTAAGGAGCACTCAGGTCAGGCTCTGTTTTGAAGATATCTTTCTCTACTGGAACTGTTATAAATCTATATCCTTCAAAAAAGTATTTATTGTATACATGTTGATAGCATCACAGTGCCACAGCTGCTTAACACACTTTAGTGAAAGAAAGTTTGTAGAGACTGTTTAGATATTTCCAGTTTGGAAAGGTGCTGGTAGGAGGGAGAGGACACAGGAAGAAATACCCTTTCTAATGTGGTGAATCCCAGGTGGAACACTTGTGGTTTCATATTGTTACTCCATTTACATCCATCTCACAAACCTCCAAACAGTTCAGTTACAATCTGACCCATGATCTCCACTGCTATGTAAGGAGAAGTCTTTGATATTAACTGTTTTTTTTTTTTTCCTGACCATTTATTCTAATATTTTTTCAAAGCATTTATGTTGTATGTTGCTGTATGTTTTATTTTTTTCTGCACATCTGCCAGTCAGTCCATCTGGGTGTTCAGTGCTGCCTTTAAAGGCCCAGCAGTCAGTCTGAAGCTCTCTTGTGTTGTTACACATAAAGATCAGAGTGGGAATGCTTCTCAAGCTGCTTGTATTATAGCTTTGTGAAGTGTGAAAAGAAGATGAAATGTCAAGGTTAACCTCTTGCTGCATTTCTGTAATTATTTAATCATCATTTATGATTTATAGCAGATGTCTGTGAAGCAATTATTGGAAATAACACTATGTATGTACATTTGTGAGTGAGAGAAAGAAGGAAAAAGATTACTCTTTAGTAATACAGTGCTCTTTATTAGTACTTGACATACTGAAGTGATTGGCATGTCTGGTGACACCTTTCATAACCTGTGTTTTCTTAGAAGAAGCTGAAGAACTTATTATGAAGACGGTGTTAGGAGCATCATAAAATAAAATCAGATCAATCTTTACAATAGATTGGATACCTTTGGAGGGAGCATAGAGGAAAATCGTTTGTCAGAAAACATCACCAGGCATAGTTTTCCATTTGTTAAAGATATAAAGATATATATGTGAATATTATTGCCTTACTGGCCTGAGAGGGCTAAAGGGGCTAATAATCCATAAATTCAAACTAGGAAAAATGATAATTTTTTACTTTGAATTGGAAAAAAATACCTTTTAGCAGGTTTAATGAAAAAAAATGAAGGGAGGAACTTCCACAGTTTCATGGTGAACTAGAGATCACAGACTTTATTTTTTGTCCTTTAGTCACTTTGATTCCTGACAGGAGATTGTATTTATCCTGTTGTCATGTTATTTATGCTGTTATAAAACACCAGTATGATTTTCTAAAAAAACTATGCAATAGATCAAGACCCTGCTTCTATTTCCTACAGCTCTCCCTTAAGCTCTGTTTTCTGTGTCTTTACTGCTTCGTCTCACTGAGTGCTTTCTGCCACTCAATAATATTATTTGCACCCACCCTCAAAGATCAATTTTCACCAAGCCATGATTAGGTTGGTTTCTGGCTGCAGGTTAAGGCTCAATCAACCCACTGTAATTCAGTCTCCCTTGTCTCCATCCACTATTCCTATTGTTGCCTCTGTGAATATATTCCTTGCCCTGTTTTTTCTTATCTCCCTTACAGATATTAGATGTTTTCCACAACATCAGTTCTGGACTTCAGTCTTCTACATCACCTCTTAGGGGGGTAGTATGCTCCAAGCATGGAACTTGGGGGCTCTAGAGCATCACAAGGCTACAGTGTTCACTTGCTTAGTGCTAAAAATAACACATTACCCATGGTTTTCCAAGGTTTGCACTTGGGCTGGATAAAATGGCTTTTCATAGGGGAGTAGAAAGTATACCCTCTTCATGTATGGATCATTCTAATACAGCAAGGACTTGCTTCAAAGCAAAGGACTTGCTTCCTTAGTGCTTTGAATTCTCTCAAGCAGAATAAAAAAGAAAGGAATGAGAAAATTTTAGTCATGTATTTTACATTTTATCTTTCTTTATTTTTGGAATTCTGAGAAACATTTCGTGTGACGTTTAGAAAGCAATGCTTAGCATAATAGATCCTTTGGATGAGAAAATTATGGTCCAGACTTTAAATGTTTCATTAAGTTCTAAACTTGGAGAAAGTCTTTTACTGGGAATTGTCAATGTTGGCAGCCTCGTTTACAATCTAAACATCTTTAATTGATCCTTTAAAGTGTAAAGCAGACGTTGAATATCCCTGCATAGGATTTTAGTTAGTAGGGGTCAGGGGAGAGAGTGGGGTCCTTTAGGGTTGAATTCTGAGAGCAGGAGAATGACCCTGTGTCAGACAGAACCAGTTCCAACTCCAACACAGACTCACTGGTGCCCAAAACTGAGCCCATCAGCAACACTGGCAACACCTATGTGACAATGTATTTAGGAAAGGGTAAGGAATTATACACAGCAGCTGTGAGAGAGGAGTGAGATAGTGGGAGAAACAACTCTTCAGATGCCAAGGTCAGTGAAGAAGGAGAGGGAGGAAGTGTCTTAGGTGACAGAGCAGAGATTCCCCTGCAGGTCATGGAGAAAGTCATGTTGGAACACATATCCACCTATAGCCCATGGAGAAGACCATGGTGAGGCAGATTGTCCCCCTGACCCCATGGAGGACCACGTTGGAGCAGATAATCATCTGCAGCCCATGGATATCTCCACACTGGAATAGGTAGAGTTGCTCTGAAGGAAACTACAGCCTGTGGTCATTGACCACTTCATAACTCATGGCAATGAGTTTGATCGGGTGGATCTTTACAAGAATATATTTGATGCTAATGAAGATATTAATGTGAAAGAAGTGATCTACAAATGGATTGAAAAAGATCTGGAGCTGGGGATGAAGTCTGTGCTAAACTGACTGGTGAACCACAAGAAGAAACTCTTTCTAATTAAATAGGAGAACCACACAGATTTGTAAAATGATGTTAATTATGTGAAGCAGCTCACTAAGTCACCCTGGCAACATTTGTATTTTGGTGTAATAGAATACTATCAGAAGCTTGCTTTTAAAATCACTACTCTTCATTTTAAGGACCCTTTTTTTTTCTACTGAGGGTGTACTGAGGGTGTCATGTCAGCAGAAGGACTTGGTCTAAAATAAACATGTAACTCACATTATCATTATGGTATGATAATTACATGCATCATCAAAAGCAAAATGTGCCTCTAGGTGCGTTCTACTGTAAACTCAACAGTGTACTGTACACACATTTTGTAGTTCATTTTAAAACCTGGAGATAATATTTTTAATAGGAAAATTGCAGATTTGGGAATGCATTATATATCAGGAATTATTATTACCTGATATAAGTGGGAATTTTATTGTGCTACAAAACCTGTGAATGTCCCTCTGTATCTTTACGCCACAGGGCAGAGTTGCCACTAAAAGGCCAGAGTGAGCTCAGTTATTCCAGCTAAATGTCAGGTTTGTGGAATTTATAGATGGTAGCCTGTGTGTATCTAAGATTCTGGATGTCTCCATGAATATTCTTATCTGTATTATACAGGCACAATCAAGTTTATCTTAACAAGACACACCTAATCTCCATTAAATGTTGAGTTAATGTTTGACTATTTTAGTTTTTTTACATATATCACTTATGTTTAGGGCTTTTTCATAGTAATGAATGAAGTTACTGCTTTCTGACCTCTTGGATATTCTTCTCATAAATAGTAGTACTTAAACACTTTACTTTCCTGTACCAATTTCAGAGATGGCATCACCTAAGTATTTTAGGTAACTTCCTGGTTTATGTGATACTCTCTGTTTTGTTGCTTTTCCTTTTGTAATGGTCTTCCAACAACAGAAAATTTTGCATTTGAATCTCTGGCTTACATGGCTTCCCACAAAAATAAATGCATTAGAGACTAAAGATATATAATTATAATACAGAATCACATACGTCAAATGTGGTCTTGCTCAAGTTTCCCTCCAGATAAGCAAAACCCAGTTTAACTGACTGACACCCTGCCCACAAGCAATGTGTAACAAGTCTGAAAGTCAACTGTTAGTTAGTCCTATTTCAAAGATTCAAAACAATAAGGTTTCTCATATGTTTTCAGTCATTTTGCTGATATTTCTAAGAGCCATCCCAGGTCAGGCCCCTCTCCATCTGATTGACAAGGACCAAGCAAATTTCGGAAAGCTGTGTCTTAGCAAAAGTAGTTTTGTTGCAAGAAGGGAAAGACTTGTCTTTAATCATCAGGTAGTGGTAGGAATCTCCACATCATTAGTAATTAGGCACTAGGGTTTTCCCCTAAATTACTTCTCAGTGTCCAGTCAACCCAGTAACTATTTCACACCACAGATGTCAAGACACCCAGTTCTATACCCAGACAGAAGGTTTCTTGAACCTATGCTCCTCTCTTTATCCTGTAAACCTTGCTGGAGCCTGTGAAGTGCAGCTAATTTTATACAGCATCTGCCAAAAGCAGAGAGGAAACAAGAAGCAAATCTACTATTGAGTAGTGCATGCTCAAGTGAGGAAAATGCCCAGTGGAAACTCCCATCTGAGCTGCCTTGATTGCGGTGGTGTGGTGTGTCTCAGGACCCTTGTCCCGAGTTGCCTGGCCAGCCCTGGCACCGGCTGCAGAGAGGTACGGTTCCATATCCTGGGATACGTCCCCGATCCTGTGGGTCTTTGTCCCACAGAAGTGTGAACAGTGATGAGGAATAAAGGAAGGACTCTAATGGGGAATAGCAGCTGGGGTTTATTCACCTCCAGAGTCTGCCCACCAAAGTGGGAGTGATGAGGGTACAACACCTTATAAACAGGGGAGGAGCAGGGGATAGGGTACAGCTTGGGACCAATCCGGGGTATGAAGGGAGTGACCCTGTACATAAATGACAAATATCATAACAAATCAATAAAGCAAGGGAGGAGATAACCGGGACCCTGCCCAATCACTCGACGCCCTCACTGGAATTTTCTAGACCCAGGGTGAGGCTTCAAAGTGATGGACTGGACCCAGGTGTCACATAAATGATGATTGATTAATAACAATAACTGGAGTAAACCATAAAGGGGTAAAACATGGAGTACATGGAACAAACCATTATAACTTATATAAAACAGTATAAAACAAGGAACAAATAAATACAAAAAGCTGATAAAACCAAAACCACACCATTACACCAGTATACTGATTTTAATTTTTGAATTCTCTGCTACCTCTGTATAAAACAGTTTTCTGGCAGCTGTTTCACTAAACACAGACAAGTAAATATATGGTGGATCTTCCATCTGAACCTCAGCTTCCCACTTAAGCTGGGCCTAACAGACAGGCGTATTCAACATTGGTATATGTTGAATACATGTAGCCAAATAAAGCTAAATTTTATGTGTTGGAAGCAATGACTGTTACAGTAAATCTATAAAGTCTTGATAGATTCAAAAAGAAAAGAAGAAAACCAGAGAGTATTAAAAGTTCCATTTGTACTTGGAATCATTTTATTAAGGTACAACCCAGAATGAAACATTCATTCAAAGTAATGGGCTAGATTTAACTATTATGTAGATACTTCAAAGTTGCTGTGGCTAAAACCAGGATAAATTAAGCTGAATGTGCCCTGGTAAATGCTCTGGAACATAAACTTCAGTACGTGTTTGATGTGAATACAAATTTTTCCCTCCACAAAACAAATACAAGCTCAACTTTCAATATATCATGTGTCTATTCAATGCCACATTATGTAAGTACTTCTAGCCATAATGTTGTATTTTGTCAGTTTTGTTTAGAGGGTCCTTTACAATATGAATTTGGAAAAAAATCCAAAAAGCAGAAAGACAGTGCATTACACTGTCCACTTCTTAAACCTCTAAACAGACAATAGAGCACAGAGGTGGTTACACAAATTTTGTTAGTTACAGTGCATAATATTTCAGCTAATTATCTTCTTAATCTATTTTGTAAAATCACACACAATGTGGTAAAACATTAAAAATAACCCTAATAAATTTTTAAATATATAAATCAGTGACAAAAGAACTCATAGGCTTGCTTTCCTTAGTTAATTTTAATTTCTACAAATGTTCTTACAGATATATAGGATTTAATATATGGCTATGAGAATCCCACAAAGGAATTTATGTTTTTAAGGAATCATTTATAATTTAGGAACTACCTGAAAATGTTTCTAAACTCAGTAATCTTCTTTTAGAAGACATATTGGTGTATTCTCGTGGCTAGAATTTTCCAGCTGCAAAATTTCCTTCATTAGTTACTGTTGGAAAGGGAGAGAAAGAAAGTGCTATATTTTAAGTGACTAATAGTGTAATCACTTATCTGCACAAACTGAAGCTATGTAGAACCTATTGAACAACTAACCAACTAAAACATCTGGAAATGATTTTCATTTAAAGAAATGAAGTCACATTTTAATAAACTAATCTATGAGTGGAATATTTTCATTTAACCTGTAGCCATTAAAATTTGGTATCTAGTCTACATCGCTTGTCTAAGTCCTCTTCTATTCCTCAAAGAGAAATCTCCAGAGACAGTGAGGATAAATCTGTCATTGGAAACAGTGATCTCCCTTCGCTTACTATGTAGAAGAAGCCTGAAGACTAAAGTCTTGACATCCAACCTTTCGATTATAAAAACTAAATTATCTGAGACCCATTAAATGCTTTCATAGAGGGCTACTCATAGACTGAGGTAAGAGTCACTCTTGGAAGGCAGTTAGAGTTCCCCTTCCTCTTAAACCCCTTTACCTTTCATGTTTGATGGACAATTAGATGGACGAATCTCTTGTATTGCAAGATAAGAATTGTTGATTAGCACTAATACAATTCATGGAGACCATAGTTCTTTCACAGGCGAATTTGGTAACAGCTTTAGATAACAATTCATTAATGGTGCTGAAACAGCAGGCCCAAAAGCTCATCATGTCGAATCCAGTGTGTGTGAAAAAGAAATGGAAATGACCGTTTGTTGTGAAATCTACCAAAACATCTTTCAGCAAAATAAACAAAGAAAAATTACAAGTCTTGTTATAAAAGTAATAAAAACAAAGTCCAGGAAATAAAAACCAGAACCTTGTTACCCGTTTTCATTCTCTTATGATGAAAAAGGTTTGAGAGATATAATGAAAGAGTGTGGCACTAAACCAAAATGTGAGTAAAAATAATAATAAAATAATTCCTTAAAGAGATAAAATGAATCCAGTTTACACTGAATCAAGTGTAAACTTGAATCAAGTGTATTGATGATTATATTATCAGTTATAAGCTAATTTTTCATCAATGTTATCCCAGTAATTTATATGCCTAAAGAGACAGTGACTGCAGCTGAGTTTCTGAGCAATTACAGGTTTTCTTAAAATATTTTCGATATTGGAATTTTCATTAATTTAATGAAACCAGAGGATGCAAAAGATAGTTTCCTGAAATGGACAACAGATATAATGTGGCAGAAAGGAAAACTTCAAAAAAGTAAAAAATTAATTTGAATTTTTGGTTCCTGCAAAAGTATCCATTTGTGTCTTGTATAAGTTTAGAAAATAATTACTGAGAAGTTGTTTTAGAGAGTTTGCAAAACAAATGCCTGAAATTTTGTACAGTATTATATTATATTATACAGTAATAAGTGCTATATTAAAAGCCAGAATCTTAAAGCATACATATAGTTCAGCATACATACAGCATCATTAGATTAGGGCTAAGGAGAATTTGATTTGCCTTTTATTTTGAAATGGAATATGTGTGACTGATCAGATCTTCTCATACTTGTTCTTATTAATTACTGATTAATTACTGAAATTTTGACTTTGACATTTGACTAATTGTTTATGTGAGATTTCATCTCTGAAAAAACTTTCCTGCTTCATTACATGCAGCCTCAGGTGGGGATGTGTTCTCCATAAACATCTGTCAGCCAATCTATTATGGAGATCTAAAATGCTTCTTGTTTATTTTATGGCTAAAAAAAAAATCTTTAGAGTAATTAAGCTGTAATTAAGCACTAAAACTGTTTTATACTGGGCTTTCTGCTGTTGCCTTTATTTTTGTACCTGCTTTGTGTGTTTGGGTCCAAGTGTCTGTTTTCCCCCAGGTAAAATTTTTGGGAAGAAGGTTCACTTTATTCTCTTTCTGGAGAATCTGAAACAGTAGGTGTTAGTAGATGCTATCTGATTGATTCTAGGCAGCATGGTAATAGCAATGGGTGAGGAAATAATTAGTCCGCTTCTTCAGAGTTTGGAGCTAGTTTCTTCTATTATTGCTATGGTAATATTACAGTATTTCACATTAGATGTCTCACAAAATGTGTAGTTATACTGGGGCGAACCAAAGGTTCACACAGCTCAATTGTGTTCAGTCATGAGCAAAAGTAGATGGTAAGGGGAAGCACGGAATAAAAGATCTGTAAATTACAGTTGTTCTGAGTATTCGTCCAGTTTGAGGGTCAGAGGTCCCTGAATGAGCTGGTGTTTCTCTGTATCTAAGAATCCTCCAAAGATTTCCGTGCAATGAATATGACGATTGTCCAGCTGAAAGCATGTACACTTTTGGTGTTATAAACCCATTGGCAATACATTCCACAATTTAGCTAAGTGAAATGACTAAAATTAGCATGATATCTTTCCTACCTGAATTAAAATTAGATGTTTGTCATTGTAATACACAGTTGTCAATGTGTTGAACAAGGTGCTTATTCACACACTTGTAGCTTGGCAGATATTTCTGTTCCCTTTGATATGCCATCATTTAAACAACGTATCACATCAAGATTCTGTCCTTGGCACTTGCATTGCTGCTTTCAAAGCAAAATAAGAAATACAACTGACAGCATTCTGCAGCTATAATGGCTTAGTTGTAAACTGCCTTCTGTTACCTAGAATATGAAAGAGGCAATAGAAAAAGTTTGTTCTGTCCCCAGAACAATTCCTAATGGGATCTCACAAGATCTGTCATTTTGATGGAGATGCTATGATACATTATAAGGGCAGCTAAAAAAAATCTCTATGGACTTTCACTGAAGTTTTTGCATCATTTTTTCATATCCTAATGATATCATAAAAACAACATTAAAATATTTACTCTCTTCTGAAATCGATATTTTGGCACCATAAAACACAACAGTTTTGGACACAGAGATGTCACAGAAAATCCACAAAAATATGTAACTAGCCACTGAACATCATGCCAACATTTCATATTCAAATTGCCTTCAAGATTCCATGTATTTCTTTTTAAGGAAATTTTCATGGGAATAAGGAATGGGTCTTTCCCATATTAAATTTCCCCTTGTTTTCCTTGAAAAGTGCAATCTTGAAAGGTACAATTTGTTCCTCTCTTTTAAAACTGACCAAGTTTTCAGACCACAGGTGTCAAACAAACCATTTACAGAGGTTCACAGAAGATGTTCAGCTTTGCCAGAGTCCTTGACTTCAGAATTGCTTGACACTCAAGGTGGTCCTTGTTCATACAGTCTTCAATGAGCATGTGTCAGCTTCTTACAAATTACTAATGGGTGATCATAGCTGATCCCAAATGGCACCACTCCTAGTGAAAGCCTTTATGTGGAAGGTTATGTGGCCCCTGGAAGACAGAAATGGACTTTCTAAATTTGAGGAAATGGTGGAGTTGCAGCAGCAGGGTTGGATGACTCCTGCTTTCTCAGTGTAGATGTGGAAGGCATGAGTAGGCCCTCGGTCTGTAGGTGTCCAGATTATTATCTTCTCTTTGGTATTGCCAAGTCTATTTAAATAGGCTGAAAAAATATATGTTGGTGGGAGTTTTTCCTTCACTCCTCTCACTCATGAAGCAAGAATTCCTGATGTAACCAAGTGCTCTCCCACATGCACTGACAGCCACCTACTCATGGCAGATATTGAACTGAAAAGAAGTGAACAAGCACAACAAAAAATAGAAAGCAGTCCTCCAGAAAAAAAGTGAAACATTGCATCTCTGAAAAGGGGGAGGATAAGCCCTAAATCTGAAATGCATTTTGATGTTCAGTAGGCCCTTGCATGTCTTTCTGTTAGGGATTAATCTTATCCATGCACGGGGATAGCCCTCTAAAACACAGCAATTAAATTTTAAGCATACACCTGTACCAAGACTGACTACACCTTTTCTATCTACATCCTACTTTCTTGTTGTCACCTTGCACTCCATTTACACTTACCACTGTGAGCAATTATTGTCAAAGATGTGGCTCTTTGTTGCTGGAAAAAAAACTGCTGGTCTTTGTAGGATTTTGAGGCCAAAAGACAAGCTATGCTCAGCCATAAAAGAAGTTTTCCTGCAGCCATTTACTGTTCTTTGTGTAGGGTAAGATTATCTGGTAGGCATATTTATCTAACACTTTGAACTAAAGGAATTAAAATTTGAGATGAAGACCAAATAAACAAAAATGTGCAGAAAGTTGTCTCTCACTTATTAAATATTTCTTATGAATATTTTAAAAAGGAATACTTTTTTGCCCCTTTATTTATGTCTCAAGGTATTATTTGGAGTATGCAAATGTGATGGGTTCCACAAATCAAACCTGGCAACTCATAATCACATCATGCTGCTGTATATGATTTGATATTCATAGACAATCATTGCCACTGACAAAAGCGTGCGTGTGGGAGAAGTGTCTATCATTCTGTTATACAAATTAATCAATAAAAAAGTGTGCATGAGAGTGATGTGAATAGAAGTAGGTATCAGTAGATTTTTCCTCAGGATGATAATTTTTCATTTTTAACTCCATGTCTCCAACTTGGACACTTTCTTCAATGTGTATCTTAAGCCTTTAATTTTTTTTTTTTGAGTTTTCTTGCCCCTCTCTTTTTTATAAATCAGAATATTTAAATATGGAAATATATACTAAATGCAGAGTATTTTATACTATCTTAATAATTTGCCAACTAATTTTCTTAAAACGTGTTCTCAAATTAAGTAAAAGATCTACAGATTGATTTATATAATATCTTTTTCTGATAAGGTTTCCATTTGAAGGCATTAGATTAGATAAATTTTATTTCTTGAAAGTAATCATGATGCTCTGATGTTATAGGATACCTTTATCTCTTCCAAAGAGTCAGCCCAAATGAGAAGTGTTTCCTCTTGCCAGACTGAACTATGCGTTTCATGGGTCTTAGGAAAGCTTTTGTCTCAAACAGGAAAATTAACAATGTACTACTTTTCAGATTTACTCAGTGGTCCCAAGGTACAATGCATTAAAGAAATTAATTTTCTTGTTTGTTATAAATTTGAAGGATAACTCATCTCACGTTCCTTTAACTCTTCATATTTTATAAAGCATTTAATGTAGTTTTTAACACTCTTTGGGTGATCTCTGGGTAAATATGTCATGCATCCATAAACAGACATACACTTTGTATGACATGCATAAGAATATTTTCCCAAATCTTTAAAGACTGTGTAGAAGGTAGACACACTAATCTGGAGGTGAGAGAAGAAGGGAAGCATGGGAGAATTTCCATGACAGCAATACTTGTAAGGAAGTCAACTGTTTGCAACAAGCTGTGTGGAGAGCCATGTCCCCTTTCATGCCAAAACCTACCTTGTTCTTTCTATTCAACACTCAGCTAAAAACTGAGCCCATTGTTTTGATTATAGGGCTAAAGAGATGATCACACACACTCCAACATCATTCTGTAAGTGGAAGTGATCAGCTTACCATCATAAAGATTCTTTTTCCAATACAGGAGATATGTATTCACATTTTCTTTATTCAAAGAAATAAAGAATCTGCTATGTGGAAAAGGCAAGCAGAGTATTTACTTTTATAAACCTAGCCATGGATCTTATTATGAAGGCCAGCAGTTAGTATATCTTAGCTCATCCTTAAACATCTATGTCTTTCAATATTCTTTTCTGAAGCTAGAATATAATCTGTTCCCTATAGCCTCTGCCTCTGCCTTTTGTCAGTACTGGAGTTTTGCTTCCTTCAAAAAGTAGTGGATAAAGGATAGTTTCCCTGTGCATAATTATTTTAGAAAAAAAAGTTGCATAGAAATTAAAGTACCTATAAAAAATTAACTTTCACTCTGCTGCTGTACTATGCTCAGATTATAGTCTGAACAAAAAAAAATATATATTAACTTTCCATTCTCTGATGATGATATCCTGTATGGACAGTCATATGTTTTTAATGAGGCTAAAGTAGTGTTTTGCAAAAAATCCCAATTTCTTGCTTTTGAGCTTTTCTGGGGTAGGTGGCTTTTAATTATATGGCTTTAAGCATCTGTTATCGATTCAGAAATAATTATCTGTTGCTCTTTTTTATGCCAAATTCAATAGGTCTCTTGTTAACAAGGCATTACCAATTTTTTTCTTAATCTTTCTAACCAGAAGCCTGCTGGCTGCATTATATAAACAAGAACATTATGAAAAGGGTACTTTACCATTAACACTGCATTGCTTTACAGCTTTGACTGAACTTCAAACATTTTTCATAATCATGTTATTTCTTAGTGTTTTAATTCTAACACAGGAAGGGCTTTGCACTATTTCACCTTCGGATACACCACCTTTGGATTTTTGTGGTGTTGGGCTTTTGGGAGATGGTTTGTTGTGCTTTTTTGATGGTAGTTAGGCTTCTTGCCATAATGCTTGCCTTCATCTTTACAAGATACTCTTGATTTTAAACTCAAAAAACCGTGAAAATTATCAGACTAACAAAATGTATTTCCAGTTCAGATATTTTTTTGTTAAAAGAAGCAGACTTGGACCAATTTAGTTTATTTGTAGATATAAACATACTAGGAAATGTAATTCTCCTAGAATCCTAATGTAATTCTTCTAGAATTATGCCCATGTTTTGGTGGGTTTTTTTGTTGTTTTTTTTTTTTTTTTTTTTTAATTCCTCATATCTCTTCCATTTACCAGTCCTTACTTTACCCTAAGTATAGTACTTCAGAGGGAAAAAAATTACAGCTAGCCATTTCTAAAAAGTTAGATGAAATTCTTTTATTTTAGTATTATTACTATAATTACTACAACTGTGATTATTCGCATTTGGATTCAGGAAGAAGCCCAACTACAAGAGATCTCCTAATTGATCTTAAAATCACGGACTTTCCATTCTATTCTAATAAATTGCTACACTGACCATTCTGTTCATTGGGACAACTTTTGTGAGCAAAGACTAGAATACACTGGAAAGAACATACAAAAACTATCCTCCACTTTTTCCTGGTCTAAAAATGTGGAAAGCAGTATAGGTTGCACTGTTTTAACACTAGAAGAGAAGCATAAATTGGTGTTACTGCAGTAATCACTCTAGAGCCACCAGCTATAAATCTAGCCATTTACAAACTATGAAATATATATAAAATATAACCCCTCATTAAAAAAGGAGGAATTCATTTGGTGTAAAGAAGACATCAAAGACACAAAGTTATGATTTCATGTGTAGTTTCCACATACATTGTCTAAAAGTAGAGGTTCTCATACTATAAAAACTCATTCTGTTGGCTCAGAGACATTTAACATATGCAGAAAATCCAGGCCATTCCTGCTAAATTCAACAAGTTCTGAATTTTACACATCACGGTGTAGCAGTGCTCATTAGCATATAATAGGATCTAAATTTGGAATATGCAAATGTGTAAAGACAAGAAGTAGCTTAATGAGGATGAAAATCCTTGCTGTCACTCTTTTTAGGTAAGTATTGAAACACTGAGAACATCAGTTTTCATTTGGTTTTGTAAGGATGGCTTTTATAAGAATGAAAACTATGTCCCCAAGTAGTCAATGGTGTTCAGGCAAATATAATGGGTCCTGTTAGTTTGTGTTTGTAAAGCAATGACTCTTTCAAAAACAAATGTGGTAGACAATACAATGTGCATGATACACAGAAAACTAAAGAAAAGTAAAATGGTTTTGCTGCATAAGTAATAACACTGAAATGAGAATTTTTAAAAATTCTCTTAATGAAGCACAAATTTGATTCTGAGAAATACCAATTAGCTTGAGCTCTGCTAAATATGGAGTAATTCCAGTAGCATTTCAGTTCTGAGATAAGCTGCAAAGTAGAGCAAAGTTATCGAATTTTAATAAAGAAAAGGTTGACTGCTGAATATGGTTTTAACATGCTTTCAAAATAACTTCTCTATTATATTCTGGTTCTTACACCACACCCTTCATTCTCATTAATAATTCAAGCTATCAAAATATTAGACCTCTATATATTTATTTTCAATCTAAATAACTAAAAATTCACAAAAAATTATTTATTCAGGCAATCCTATACAAATATTACAATTTTTGTTGTGGATGTGAATAAATGACATGCAAATAACTAAATACAAAATACATGCAAAATGGAAAGTACTGGAGTGAGTTTTGGCAAGGTAAAGAGACAGTAGGATTTACAAACAACAGCACAGAGGGATTGTTTTCTGCCTAGGCAAAACATGCATTGGCTGAGATAACATTTTCTAGCAGTTTCCTCCTAGTGGTGCCATTGAGAGAGATTGGGATAAGAAGTGCTCCTCTTGAAATCAATTGCATGAGATTTTTTTCCTACTACAGATTTCTTCTGTCCTATATATAAACAAGTAATATTTAAAACTATGGATATCAGCAGTCCTGTAAAATTGCATTTCTCTTCAGTAAATTCAATACTTAATTCTTCTGTGAGTTTACTACTGTGAAAAAAAAGCTTAAGTTGTTTTCAGTCTGTGACCTCTATGTATTTCCTTGATATAATTATATCTTTCAAACTTGTACCTACATCACAGAACTAATTTCTAGTAGTTTCTTAGAAGAAACACCTATGTTTCTAGGCACCTGGAAAGAAAGAATAGTCAAAGCTATTGCTTTAGCCAAGGCCATGCAAAATGACTAGTTCTTCAGTAAATGTTTAAATTCTTTTATAGTTTTAATTTCTGCAAACCCAAACTGACATTCTCAGGTCATACCTAATAGGCCAAGCATGGCATGGCAAGAGAGAGGAAAGATCAGAGACTTCATGGCTGGGTGCAGACAGCTGCACACACACAGTTTTTGTGCAGTGGTCTAGAACTGCTGAATGGCATTAGCATAGTGTTCACTGTAAACTGGGATGTCTGTCCTATTAGTGAGGCTGATTAGCTCAGGCTCAGCACTGTTCTGCTGCAGCAGGCTGCCTCAGAGCTCAGTCGCAGTGGACACACACACATAGTTTTACCATACATTTACCCTCAGGCAACATGACCTAAACATTGCATTCCTAACACTAGGTTTCATATGTCTGTTCTATGGAAGGAAATCACACATTGCTCTTCAGATAAGATTCTTGTAACTGTTATGTTTGGCTAAGAGAAAGAAAATGTCTTCTCCATCACTGGAATTCAAATGATGTCACATGTCAGCTACTTAAAACTTCATAACTAAATGATAGGCAGTGCAATTTGTGTTCAGCTGTTACAGGTTTTGTGAATCTTCAGCTGCACACACTGTCATTAAATTTCAGCATTCACATTTTAATCTTAATATTCTAGCATCTGAACAAGTTTCTCGGAAAGAAGAGAACAATCTTGACTCAGTATTTAGCCTATGATCTAAGGAGTAGAAAATTATGCTGAAACTTCTCATTGAAAGGAAGGAGATTGTTTTCCTTGCACTAAGAAAACATGATTATTAAGAGACATGGGAAAATGTGCAATATAAAAGGAATTTACTTTCTGTACTTGGCTAATTGAAGATTATATATATATTTGGCTAACTAAAGAGTGGTCTGAACTTTGAACTCCTAACTCATAGCTTTAGCTGAATCTCAGTATAAAAGGCAGCTCCTCTAGAAAAAAGGTTTTTTTTATAAAGAGCATATGACAGGTTCTAGGCACAATGAAACCTTGGTGAAATTCAGTGGGAATATCTGTTCAAAGAACCTACTTGGAAATTAGCCCAGACATTTGGGCAACCCTCAGTTCAGTGTCTAGCTGCTGTGCTGCCAAATACTGTAGAAGAAAAAAGGCAGTAGATAAAAGTAAAGCAAACCTGGATAACACATTTCACATATTATTGGACTCCCAAGTCTACAAGTAAGTGGCATTGCTTTCTAGGGAAGATAAACACTTATAATTGCAGGGAACAGAATCAAGGATCTAAGTTTAACAGAGCTGGTTTTCCATGTAGCTAGAATCTTTATGACTTAGTAAAAATCAAGAGAACAAAAACATAAAATATGATTATATATTGTGAACTGTATGAGCTTAAATATACAGAATTGAAAATGCCACATTTTGTAGCAATTGAGAAATTGTGTCAAAAGTTATGTCAGCCCTTATTTCAGGTTATAGGTAACAAGTAAAGCAGAATTTCTAGTGTCATACACAAGGATAGGATGCATATGCAAATGTTATGATGAAAATAGATTTGAATATTGTATGAAAATAATTTGTAATGCAACTAAGAACTTTTGCCTTCAATAAAATTTCTAAAGCATTCTTCATGAGTAAGGCAGAGAAGGTGGTGATGGAGGAGGATGTAAATTAAAACTGTTGATAGAGAATTGTTTAGTCACCAGGCTACTGTGCTACATTATTACTAGGGAGAAGCAAGTTATACATGCAGGATACTTTAATTAAAATCTGTATTTTCATAGCAGGGTAGGATGCTAATTTAGATCAGGCTGGTATAAAGTGGATCACAGCTAAGTTTTTACCAAGATCCAGGTACATCTGCTGACTTTCTAAGTCATTATCTGCCTGAAAATCATGAGCTGGTCTTTTTGTTAACGTTGATTAAAGTTGATTTGGTGTAGTGATTTGTTGTTTCCTGCATGTGAAAACTGTGGTGTATGATGTTTTAAATAGTTCTCTTCTGTTTCCCAACAATACTTAATGTAAAAAGGTTCAGTGAGGAAAAGGTAAACAGGATTCCTCCACGAACCTGCTTTATCTAAAACCGACTTCTCCATTTCCATTTAGTACACAGAAGTCCTTATCCACATCACCCCATTCACTCACTGCCACTACTTTGAAGCCCCAGCCAAAAGATCCCATGGAAAAGCTAAACCCCTTTGAGCATCATCCTTTAACTCTGAGGGGCATGAATTCCCTGCTGGCAAGACTGCAGACCTAGGGAAGGGGTTGTCACTGCTCAATTGTCTTGACCTTTTGTGATCTCTAAATCAGGAGGAATCCTGGTGGCAGGTGGGAGTCTGCATTTTGGTTATTTGACTTTTTTTTTTTTTTAAGAAGGTTTTGCACTGTCTTCTCTCCTCACCCCATCCTCTGATCTGTCTCTGGGAGGTTGACCACCCCTTGCATATTATGTTGCTTCTTAAGGCCCCTTCAGACTTTTCAGACCAGCTAATTGTTTCTTGGACATCATGTATGGGAAAAGACCTAACAATAAAAAGCATAGTTAAAACCCCTCAGTAGATTTTAATTTATGCATGCTGCTATTTTGGGATCCAGATTTGATTAAAGCCAAAATACAAGTATTTTTATTTTCTTTTGCTTTTCATGGGGCCAAAGAAGAACAAAATTATAATCTCTTAGGTGTACAAATAATATGCTCTAGTATTATAACAGCACTGACAGCTCCCATCTGTGATTAAGCCTCCCTTTTAGCACACCATACCAACACACACTAACCCTGCAGAATATAAAGCTCATTAAAATAAGCTCATACCAACGAAACAGACTGCTGAACCTGGTTTTAAGTCAAGCAGTTGGAGAGGAAACAGCAGCAGTTCAAAGGTCTATGTTAGGTAAAACTGCATCCCTTGCTACATAATAAATATTTTTGGATCTCCTTAATCAGGATGATCATAAAAAATAAGTATTGTGGCCAGATGCTGAAAGACCTTACCCTACTTTATTTCAAACCATCCAGATGTGATCTAGCTCAAATCCTGAATTCAAATAGACACAGCATCACATCACTGGGCCTGAGCCAGATGAAGCGCTCTTGTTCAGGACACTTGGATCTGATGATGTCTTTTGAAGTAAACATGTCTAGACTAGTTCTTTGGTGTTATGTACAGAGATTACAGGAAACTAAGCCTAGCGTTGGTTCAAATGACCCTTGGAACACAATGACTAACAGCGCAAAGTTATCTTATTTTGCCTCCTCTTGCCCAGATCTTATGAAACACATTGAAATTTCTCATGGTTTCCTTCTGAAAACATTAAAAAACCCTCTTGAGTAGCAAAACTCAGCCAAGAATGTCCCCAAAACTGAACAGACCTCAAGAAACACGTTTGCAAACCCGCACAAACATCTGGATTGTAACAAAAGACAAATCTAGCAAACATAGCCAAATGCCAGCTTTTGTTAAAGACATTTCTTGTAATTGCAAACAGAGTTGCTCATTTGATAGACAGCATCTGTTGCATTTTCATGAACTTTGAAAATAAGTTCCCCACTTCCTGGTTGGTTTCACAACTTGATGGCAATCTCCCTTTGTTTTTTATTCTCATTGTTTTACCCTATTTGTATACACAAGATCAGTCTGTTAAAAATTCAGAAAAACAATCTCCTGGGGATCCAGCAGTAGTCCATTTTGACTTGTATTTGTTTCCCAATTAAGCCTATAATCCTATGAATGAATGATTCTAATATAATTAATCAGAACTGCATGCATTCAATTCACTGCTGTGGACAAATGGTAACACAACTGTGTTAAAGATCTTTCACTGAACAGCTAGGTCTGGCTAGAGTTGCAGAACTTGTACAGTGTTAAAAATGGTGGAGAAGGAGATAGGGTTTTTGGGACAAAACTTAATAAAATATAAAACTGCAGATTGTCTGCTCGCTATTAGGAGTATGCTGGGCTGGCACCCAAAACCTGAGAAATGTTTTCAATCACTGTCAGAACCATTGTGGAAAATTGTAAGCAGCTGATAAAGGCCTTTTGATCTATTTCTTCCAAGGCTCCTATTAACTGTCTTTTGTCAGCATATATAATCGGAATGTATAAATCCAATGCGTTTTAAAGATTAGTCATTCTAGAGAGAAAGAAAAAATAGTTTTAAAAGATTTCTCATACTCTTCTAAAACACAGTGGAAAAGCATCGTAGAATGGAGTCAGAATTGTTTAGGTTGGAAAAGAAAATCACTAAGCCTAACCATTAACCTGGTCCTGCCAAGTCCACCACTAAACCTTATCTATAAGAACCACATCTTCTGGTCTAATACCTCTGGGGACAGTGGTATAACCACTGCTCTAGACAGCCTGTTCTGAACTTGACAACCCTTTCAGTGAAGAGAATTTATACATCCAATCTAAATCTAATATTCAATCTTAAACTCTTCTGGCAGAACTTGAGGCCATTTCCTCTTGTCCTATCACTTCTCATTCTCTTGATTTGTTCTGGGTGGCCAGAACTGAACAAAGGATTTGAGGTGTGACCTCACCAGTGCTGAGTATAGGGAGACAATCATTGCTCTGATCCTGCTGGCCACACTATTGTTGATGCAAATTAGGATGCTGGTGGCCTTCTTGGCCAGCTGGGTACACTGCTAGCCTGTGCTAAGCCAGCTGTCACCAAAAGATGTACTAGAGATCTTGACTCCTCTGTTCTGCTTCCTTCTGCGTAACTGCACTTGTTCGCAATCTTTCAAATTGCCATGTGCATGAATGCAAGAGAAAAAGATTATTTTTGTGCTGTACATGTTAAATGGAGGAAGATATTGCTCTTTAATAATCCAAAGCCTTATCAAATTGAAGCTGTACAGTAAGGCTTCTAATAGTGCACATCATGCATCTCACCAGTGCAAGCCCTTACCTAGAATACATTCTGTGGGATGGAAGGAAGCAGACCTGTTCCATGCACATGTGATTTGTTCACCAACATCTTGGAATCTCATTCTTCAAATCCAAGATATGTTTTCACGAGAAATTTATTTTGAAGAATGAACAAGTCCAGTTTCTGAAAGTAATGGATCACTGAGGTGATGGCAACACCACCAGTCACAATTGAGTGAAACACCGCTGCAACTTGAAAACTGATTTTACTGCTCTGGTTAAGGAAGGAGAAATGCTAGAAAACAGACTGACACTGTTTTCTTCTTATTTGGGTCATTGTGCATAATCCAGGATTATATATTACATGTATTACATACTATGTGTAGTATTTGGAGATTGTAATTATATTATATTGTGTGCACCCACATCAGAAGGCAATTAAAATTATAAGAAACTCCTCTAAGGAGAGTAGAAAACACACCAGCAGATTGTACAGGTTGGAAATAAATTTGCTGTTTTACTTTTGCCTCAGTGTTTTCCCCAGGATGATTCATTACCTGCTTTCATTTTTTTGAATACTACTTTTGCAGTGACATTGCATTATCTGTTGCGACTATCCTGTTTGTTTGACCTGAATTTGCACTTAATGCAAGAGAATTTCAAACTACTCTGGAAGAATATGTAGAACTGGCTGAGATGCTCAGAACTGCATAGTGATTGTGAATACTTTGTAGAATCATAGAGCACCAGGTTGGAAGGACACCTTGAGGATTGTCTGGTTTCTTGGCAAAAGCACAGTCTAGAAAAGTTTGTACAGATAGGCTTTAAAGAAGTTTGACTTTCCTAATGTGAGATTAGTACTTTAGCAGTCTATAGTTAATTCAAATGACAAAGCAAGATGGAAAAATTTGAAATCTGTTCCAAAAAGTCACAAAAAGAACATTTCCCTTACTTTCTTCTATTAAAGATAATTAGATTGTAAAAAATAGGTGTAAGTAGGCAGCTGTTGAAGAGATAGATCAGTGGTATCAGTAATATTTCTCAATTTTGAGCTCAAAGTGTTGATCTCAAGGATGTGTCTCCAAGGCACAGACTAAACAACTACTCCGGGCTTGATACTTGCCTGAGAATCAAGGCAAGCTGCTTGCTTAACATTTCTAAGCATTACTAAAGATTTCTACGCATTTGAATTATTGATAGCTATCTGTTAGAAACTGATAGCAGGCACCTTTGGCAAGTGATGGTTTCCAGTGACTGCCAAAATAGATAAGGAAGCAAGAAGTGGTGGCAGAATTTTCAAAATGGGCCTTTTGAAAATAGAGACAAATTTCTTATTTGCCAGATATATTTAACACCCTGCAGTTTCCATTAAAATATAACTTTCCTACCATTGTGTCTGGAAATAACTGATATATCTAAATACCATGGTTAAGGGGCCTGAGCTGCTCTCAGGCTAATAGCACATTGATCTGACTAGCACATTTATATGTAGATATTTACTTGCCATCCTGGGAAAGTCAGCTCATGGACATAGTTTTAGGAAGTAATTTAAATGGTTCCTGATGAATGAGTTCTCCTCTATAACACTCACATCCTGAATGCAGAATTAGAACATTCATAGGAACTCTACAGCTAATATATGTGATAGGTTATATTATTTGTTTATCTGTGTTTCTAACTGACTGTGTCCTATCAGAATTAAATTCTTGAAATTGATAGACACATTTACATAAGACATGTCTGTCATAAAAGATTTTGAGATTTGCTAAATTAACCCAAAAAATCTTTAAAGAATGTATGAAAAAGGAACGAACTTTGTATACATGAACTTTGAAAACTGCATGCATTACATGTACAATCTATTTCTTGTGGAAAAAGATCTAATACAAAAATAATAATTTGAACTCTCTCACTCTGCTTAGAAACAGAAGGCAGTAAAAAATCTTCATATATTTTATTATTCCTAATTGGAGAGGACATTTGTGCTTCACACAGTGTGCTATAACACTGTCTCAATTTTATTGGACACACATTAATTCCTGCTTTCTTTTCAAGTGGTGCTGCCAAGAGAAAACACCATTTATATCTGTCACACCACTTGTCTCTCCATCAGCTCACTCCTGCCTTCTTGCTGTGTGTTGCTTTGCTGATACAGTGGTGGAGGGAAAGAAGGAAGGAATCTATGCTGATGTTGAAACTGCTCATAGAAGCTTCTTGTGCTGGTGGACAGTATGTCCATGTACCCTGCACCTGCAATGCCTTTTGATTTAAAGCTCATATCAAAACACAGAAAAGAAAGGAAACATGTTTCTCTCACTGACATTAAATTTAGAGTAGCAAGGGGACTATTTGATAAGTTGACATGTACACAATACACAGGTTTTAAATATCTTAAGAGACTTTTAGACTTTTTTTTCCTTCTAATTAAATTTAAAATTTCCTTTACAACATATCTGTGGAATGCCTGTTAACATGTGTTCAGATTTTAAAGTGTTTCAAACAAATCCTTTGGAGTTACCAGTACTCTGAAAATATTATGAAGAAGCAAATTTTCTAGAAAGAAAGGGAAATTTCCCAAATAAATATCAAGTTCATCTGCTGATTAGTTAGATATTTATGTTCTGCCTGAACTTTCTCAGTTTCTCTCTTTCAACTCTGATTTGAGACCAATGAAGAATATTATCAACAGATTCTTTCTCTTCCTTGAGCAATATTGGGTCTGAAGCAGTAGAATAAATCAGAACAGAAGCCATAGATGTCCTGCAATATGTGCAGGATTTTCAGTTGGGTTAAAGCATGTTGAGCCTCCAGACTGTAAACGAAATATTTGGCAAGGAATGTGTCTAGCATCTCCTACTCCTTTTTGGTTGCTAATAGGACTTAAACAAGCCAAACTCATACAGGAGAAGTGACTTTGCTCCATTACTCCATGGAGAAATAGTAATTGAGTAATGTTTACAGGACTGATTTTTTTTTTTTTTTT
>VXBN01006317.1:1139234-1198982 GCA_013397395.1 Sinosuthora webbiana | reverse complement strand
AAATTGAAATTTTAGAGAGTTAGAAGTGAAATCATGGTTCACTTTTACACATGGTAAAACCCAGTGATTCAATTGCATTATCAGTTTACTTATAATGTTTGCAATTAGTATTGGTTACTTAGTGCTGGACACAGATGCTGTTGAAGGTAATTACTTAAATGGGAGAATGCATAATTAATTGTAAAAATGGCTGCTGCACCATACAGAACAGAGGTTTTGGCTTAGTGAGAAACAAAATACTTGTAGAGAGGTCTCGAACAATTTGCATTTTATTGTGACAGTTACATGCAGAGGAATGTCTTAGGGGCCTTGTGGAAACAAATGATTCACGCAATACATTTTTTACTCATGAGTATTTATGTCTATAGGAAATGTAGCCTCACATCAGACATTTTCTGCAACATATACACAGTTGTGTATCAGCAGGTAGATGGAAATGAGAGAAGAATTATGTATTTCTTTCTGATACCAGATGATTTGATTAAGCCGTTTTTTGAAAGCAAAACTGCTGATCTGGTATATGGGAGTTTTATTTTAACATTTTTAAGATTTAGTTTTTAGCAAAGCCTATTAAATACAGTGTATCTGGAATCAATCACTTGCTTTCTTTCTACTACATACTGGGCAAGTCAAATGAAATACCACCTTAACAAAGAACTGCAGGATTTAGCTTGGCTAAAACTAAACCAAGAGAAGTTAATAAGAGTAAAAGTAACATTTCCTTACTATTTTCCAGTTTATCAGATAACCATGAAAGTCTCAAAGCAATCCCTTTCTTTTCTCTGTCCTTCTGTTCATGTGTTGTGTTTAATCATCTTAATTTTCCCTTCAATATGCTGTTTTCGTCCCCTGAATGTTTGGCTTTTAAGTCTGTATTCTCTCATTCTCTCTTTTCCCGTCTTCCTCCCAGATTTTATGCGGTGAATCCTGTTTTTCTTTCTGCATTACCATGCTGTCTGCTACTCTTTCTTATCTCATTTATTTCTCTTTTATTACCTTAACTGTAATGTGATATTTTTTGACATGCCTCTCACCAGCCTGGTAAAAGTCTTACCACTGAGACTTGTACTCATGTCTTGATGCTACAGGTAAATAGTGTTTAATGTCTTTTCCCTCAAAGGAAAATAGGTGTAGAAAACCATGATTTTCCACAGACAAAATTATTTAAATAATTATTTAGCTATCAAGAAATAAATTGTATACAGATTGGTAGTTTGGTACTTTTTAGGCCAGATATGATTAGATATTCAATTCCTGATTTTTTATTGTGTAGTTTTCCAAGAAAAATATATTTCTCTCCCACTACATTTGTGCATATTATATCATATCATAGCTATTTAAATGTTGCTACCCTGTTTGATTTACAAGCTTATATCAACAATAAAGCTGGCATTATGTCAGTAATGATTTGGGAATGAGCTGGAGGCAGTTCAGTTATCCAAAGGCATGCAATGACAATTGTGGATATGCCACGGTCTCCTGCCAACACCCCACCTGTTGATTCAGAAAGCTACAGGTCTCAGACCACCTAGGGCACTCCAGGTAACATTATGAAACAGTGATGTCTGATTCAGGGAGCTGAATTTTAATCTGTGCCTCAAATATTAACTTGTATTAATGCTGCCTTAATTTGGAGCTGAATCCCCTCCTTAGTGTAACTTTCCACATTGTTTCAGTATTACAGTTTTCTCTGCTTCTGTTTCATATGGGACATAAAATAGGGGTACTGGTGTTGTCTGGCTACTACTGATAACCTGGAGTTCACAATTTTAGCTACTTTAACTCGTGCTGTGTAGAAATTCCAGATTTCCTATTTAGTATTTGCATTTATTATGGTTGAAGGGAATTAGTGATTCAATGTGGAGAGCTGAGTTGCTCTTTATAATCGAATTTTTTATTCACAGTTCAGAGAACAATAATTTTGAAGTTTTTAACTGCTACATATACATGAAAAATCTCAAGAATAATGTTTTTCAAAGTAGTATATGGATTTATTTACCTCAATTCTTTACTCCCAGAAGAAGGCAGAGTTCAGGTAGAATAAATCGGGACAGTGGCAGTGAGAAGGACCAAAGCAAGATTACCCTATTTAAATGTGGAGCATGTTTTAGGGCATATAATATAAAAATACAGAGGTGACATCTGCAGTTACCTGTTGGTGCTCACTAGGGCATTTCTAGTTTCTGTTCCTCCACACAGCTGGGTCTCATATGTACTTGGTGGAGCACACTATAGTTCTTACATTATCAGCTTATGTAGCTTCCTTATATTTGTAAATCCATGTCCTGCCCATATATGAACCAGAAATGCACTAAGGTGTGCTGTCTAGACTAACCCTAAAAATGCTTCTGCATTCTGTGGTCTAGGTGTGGCCAAAACAGCCTAAAGCAGATGATCCAAAAGCTCCCCTATGGCAGAATAATATATTTGGCACCTATCTTAATCTTATCTGAAAATTACATGTTTCATACTTCCCTCAGTCCCTGCCCAACATGGAAAGTGAATTTTTGCCTGGCTCATGACGTGATTTATTTACTTTCCGGTGTTATTTCTAGGTTAAGCCTGATTTGTGAATCTCTTCAATGCATGGCAGTTCATACTAAGGGTCAAACAGGCTGGTCAAATAAGTCTACCACCCTGAAAATGTCATTTCAAAAAATGGCAAATCAAATACTGAAGATTTAATTAATGCCTGAATCCACAAGTGAAAACAAAACAAAAACGAAAACAACAAAATAAAACAAAAAAACCTCCAAACACCCCACCCCCCCAACCTCCTCACAAAATTAAAGAGAATTATTCTAAAAAGTAGAAAGCCCTCATTGATTTCTTTTGGTTCAGAAGAGAGGATAAGCTCAACTTCTCTTTGCTTATGGGACACTCGCTGTTCTTTGATCATGCGGCTAAAAAGACATGTGTGCTCTGCTGTTTGCTGAAACTGGCTATTATTCAGAGGAACTGAGCCAAAATCCTTAAATTCTCTATTAGTACTCCTCAGTTGAAGCTTTACCTCAGATCACTGGCAATGGATTTAAGGAAAAAAAAAAAAAAAAAAAAAGGAAAAAAAAGAAAAGATAGGATAAAATCACCACCAAATCTGCTGTCAGATTATTTTAAGAAGTCAGTTCCAGCCAGTTAAACTGACTCAAAAATATGCTGGTGAAAAAACAGTATAGTGGAAATGAACTTAGTGAACTCAAAAGAAAAACAATAGCATCAGACAATGTAGACTGCTTCCCTGAGCTTCCTGTCATACAGTTAGTCCCTAAATCCCAGCAGAGCCAGGGAAGGCAAACAACATTTTATAAAGCAAACACAGAAGTCTGGGTCTTTCCTGTTTTTCATAATGAGGTCACCTGAAAAATGAGCTAGATATATCTCAGGTATTTGTTTTCTGTTGTCTCCAGCAGCTGTTATGCAGAGAAAGGAAGAGTTTTCTTTCCTGTTATTTGGTTTTTTAACAGATCCTGTGCATGTCAACACTGAAGAAAGAAAGCAGGCATGAAAAAAAAAGCATGGGCTATGCAAACAATTTCTCCTCATACAGGTCATTGATGCCATGAGTCAGAAGAGGAAAATGGAACTCAGGATGCCAGGCAAACATTAAAATTACTCACAAATGACTTGTAAATTACCCTGTTAAAGAGGTAACAACAAGTTTGTGTGAGATGTTTGAATAGCAGAATATTATTCAGGAACTGGTTGCTATTGAGTATTGAAACTACAATAACATAACCTCATGTATTGTTCAAAAGTAAAGGGAAGTCCCAACAAAGTACTATATAATTCATATAATGAAATACTAAATTAAATAACAAATTCTCAAAGTATCATTTAGAAAAAGTTCTAACTCAGGCAAAATATACATTTGGCCAATTCATACTTTACAGGCACTAGAATTTGGCAATATTTCACTGAGAAAAAAAAAAAATTATTGCTATTCATGTGAGAGATATGTTGCACAAGTAACATTGATCCAGGCAGCTAATTGTCACTTGAAATGGGATACATTATCCAGAAGCAATTATGAAGTGGCTGTTAAAATAGCCCAGTCACAAAGGTGGTCCATAAAACATAGGAGAAAACTGCTACAGACCTAACATAAAACTTTAACGGGGCAAAAGGGAAATCTAGCTCTTAACACTTATCTTAACAGCAGTTTTGCACCAGTATAATCATTAACTTCAATGTGGCTGCCTCTTTTGTTCATCCATGCGAGCTGGGGAAGAGCCGGGCCTACAGTATCTCCCGGAACATGTCAGCAGTCTGTGCAATAAAGATGAGTTCTTTTAATAGTTCCTAAAACTGCTCTGTGAGTATGTGAATTTCTCAGTGACTGTGTCCACCAGTGTGTAGATATGTAGCAAATAAATGTTTACCTTTAAGTGATGTGCATGACTTCACCTAGAACATAGTAAGGACTTCTTTCAGAAGAAATGCTGAAAAGTAAGTGTTGTGGTTTTCTATATTGGGAGCTTTTGGGGTGGGATTTGTGAATCAATAAATCTCTTCATGTAACTGCCTCTAAAATGGCATTCAATATCAATAAAATATACACAGAGAGATTATTTTTATGAAGTTCTAAGAAAGACACTTTCAGTTCTGCAGACTAAAAGGAGAAAAGATTAAAACAATTTCTATTTAATTTCATAGAGTCATTGTGTTTTTTGCCTTACTGAAAAATGAGTAAACAAAACCCCAAAATGCATCAAAGGTGATCATACTCATTAAATTTTAAACTGCAGATATATACTGACATTTATACAGACATTTATTGCCTGATTGGATTCTCAAAGATTAACTTAGCATAGGAACCGCAAGTTCAGTTAGATGGCTACAGTGGCTAATGTGGTTGATTTATTGTTCTCAGGGGACAAAAGGAATTGAAATTTGACAGACAGGATACGCTGTATCCACTTACTGGAAGAACATTAATTCCCAGAAGTCAGAATGTATGCATTACAAGCAATGCATCTTTTCATTTTGTTTTGTTTTTCAAGCAGTATACAGCTCAAAATAGCACAGACGATGCCTGAATGCCTAAGTAACTCTTTTACAGTGAACTGGTGCACAGGAAAAGGAAGTGTGTCTGTCCAAGAAGCACTTCAAGGAAGCCTTGCAAGCATGCTTGATTTAATGCAACATACTTGCCAAATCTCTTGAGCTATTAAGCAACACAAGTCACTTTGTGCAGCATGTTTTTCTAGGAAAAAAGGCATGCAAGATAAAGAATGTGTGAGTTATGGATATAAAGTAGGTTACAAGTTGAGAGCATCTGTAAAATGTGATCCAAAAAATGCTTAACATACCAGCCTACCTTCTTGCCTACTGCATTTGACTCATCTAAATTTTGCACTGTAGTTGCCTATGAGAATAAAAAACCACAGTGGAAATACCATTTAAACTTCTGATACTTACTTGTGTAAGTAAGATTTTCTTCCACATGCATAAAATCACATCCTTTAAAATGGAAGGATTTTAAATGCCTTTAAAAGATGCTCCAAATGTTTTAGTTGAAAGTTTTCTTGGCATAATGTACTGTAATGCCAAAAGAGAAGACTTTTTTAGGACCAGATCCTTTTTTGACGCTATGATACCAGGTATTCTAAGCAAATTAGATTGGCTTTATTTTGATAGAGTAGAATCTAATCAGAGTAGAATCTAATCAGAATAGAATCTAATCAGATCCATGTATTACATGTCAGCATTGGAAAACAGAGTACTCACACCTAGGCATATGCAGTGTGCACACTCACAGGAAGTTTGTAGGAAAGACCACAAGAGGTAGCAATGCAAAATTCAAAATCCTTTGGAGGCATTTCTGGTCACTATCATAGCACTTTCTCAAGGACAGGTCATGAAACATTTTAGAGCAAACTATACTTAGAGTGCAGCTATCATCAACAGAAACTCAGAGCCCACGGTTTTGTCCTCTCCAGACTTGGTCAGGTTAGCCAGGAGTTCAGTATCCCACCTAGCACCCAGTGAGCCACCAGTGCAACCAATCAAGCAATTGGAAATTTTCACTGAGGTGTCTTCAACCACTTTTCCCGCAGCTACTTCATTTTTTCTTCTTTCACAGCCTATTAATGCCTGAACAATACTACTTCATCCCTGTTTTGCTCTGGAGTATTTGCCCTAGGTACACTTATTACTGGAGTTTTTCCAGCTGTGGGATGCTGGGTTTAGAGATCCTATTTCAGTTAAAAACAATTTACACTCTGTGAGAGCATAAAAAATTCTGACTAGATAGTTACTGATTTATTGTTGCCAACAGTGGTTTTCTAATTCCATTACTATAATTTCCAGTGAAAATTCCATTTACAGCATTCTATGTTTGGACTCCAGGTAAATGAAAGTTAGTAATTTAGTGCTGTGAATGTGCTTCACTCTTCTAATCAACATCTTTCTTGTAATAGGCTTTTTTTCTTTCATTCTTTCTAGGGAAAAAATATCCCAAAGAAACAATTGCCACACATTTTTAAGAAGAGAACAAATGAGATGACTTCAAGTGTTACACTACATATATCACATAAATTATCCTCTATTCTTAAAACAAACTGTGCACTGTAACTTAAAGCCAACATGCAGTCACCTTTTTTCCATTGCTGCTGAACTGGATTACCACCTGCCTTGACTCCATCCTTTGGAAGGCTGCCAGCATTGTTACAATTTAATGCTATATCCCACTGTGTCAGGAAAGACATGCCTCCCCAACCTCGCTGTCAAACAAGTGCTTGTCAACATCCCTTAATTATTGCTATTATTAGGAATGAAGGTTAAATACATGTGCTTTGTGAATGGTAATTTCTATTTTCTGGTTTAGTTTTGTTAGGTTCAGTTGTGCTACTATGGAATAAAGATTTAATTGAAAGGTGATTTTAGAGTCAGGTCTCTCAGTTTATATACCATTATTTGTAGTGATTTTTGTGCAGGCTGTGTTAACATTTGTTTCAAAATGCAAGAGGAGAGAACACAAGTTCAGGAAAAACCTCTCTCTCTAAGTAAACAGAAAATAAATGTCAAATCTCCAGGACACTACACGGATAAAGAAGGATACAAGTGACGTTTTCCTCCCAGACAGAATGAAGAGTATAAGAAAATTGGGAAGTGGACACAGATCCATTTACAAAGTCTATCTTTGTACCCAGCTGAATGGTTACTTCTAGAAACTGTGGCCATGCAACTGATCATCAGAGGATAAGTCAGAGAGGAATTTTTATTGGCAGTGGAAATAAATAAATTCTTGTATAGCTTTGTCAGATATGGTCAAGTTGCCCTCCAAATTACTCCTCATTTCCTATTTGTCTCCAAAATGTGGCCCATAAATGCTGATATTTGAGCAACACAAAATGATCGTTTTCATTGTCACAACATATCACTAAGAATGTGCTGTAATCACCTCAGCATCAGGCAAGACACTGTCTCTAGAAGCAGGTATGTTACCTGTGCTGACATATCAGCTCAACACAGAGCTGTTCAATTACTTTTTGCTTCCAGCCTCTCCTCTACCAGTGTAGCTCCTCTCTTCATGTAGTTCCACCTTCTGTCTCTCTGGCTCTGATGAACATTAGACGCCTTTTCTTTTCTTCTGTGTTAACTTTCTCCTCCATTCATGAATTCAGCTGGCCCATGGAGGGAACCACAAGTCATGGCCAGTGTAGGAGAGAAGAAGAAGAGTTTAGCCAAGAAGGAGAAGGAGGAAAAAACCTCCTGATAAATTCACTTAAGCTATATTTCTAACAAATTGTTTGATTTCAGACACGTTCTCCCGGAAGCACAGTTTAGGTCAGAATGCACTTCCCTGTTCAACTCCTGCTCTTCCTCTTCCTTTGTTTATTTCATCATGATTACACCTTACCTTGCATTATATTTTTGAGGCTGTACTGCCTGTGAACTCAAGGAAGTGGACAATATCAGTACAAAAGAACCTACTTTCAGGCTGTACCAAGTCAAGTTCACTGTGTGATCATACAGTTTCCTGATCTAGGAAGATGAGAGTAGAGGGTGTGTGGCAGTAGCTTAATCAGACATTCTTATGGAACTTGACCCTTCAAGTTGTCCCTGAAGCTGGCTGGGCCAGGTGGCAATACCTGACAAATAGGTACTACTTCCAACAGGGTGATCCACATCCCTCTGCACTCCTATGACACAGCCAGTGATCCCAGCAGCAACTTGACTTGCTGCATACATAAATTAAGAGACACTCAAGCACAGCATCTTAGCAAGGGAGGCAGCTGAGGAAGTGATACACAGTGCTTTAATCCATAACCCAGTGGACTAGGAGAGCTTCTTTTCTCAGTCTATGGAATATTCAGACTGGAATATGAAAATAGTAGAAGTGTTTCATGGGATCGTAGGATGATTTGTGTTAAACGGGACCTTATGTATCACCTAGTTCCAACCGTTCTGCCATGGGAAGAGGCACTTTTCTTTGGACCAGGTTGCTCAGAGCCCTGTCCAACCTGGCCTTGAATATTTCCATGGATGGTGCATCCACAAGTCTTGGCAACCTGTTCCAGAATATTACAAATCTAGCTAGTTAGGTGGAAGTTATTTCTAAAAGGTGATCCAGTATAGTGAGTGGGGTCTAGTCATGCATAGACAATAACTGATTGAGAGCTGTACACTGATCATTTCCATCCAACTTGGGTAGCAGAAGTGACAATTCTTTTGCTAAGTTAGTTTCTGACTTGAAAAACAGAAGTTCAAACTTTGAATGCATC
This sequence comes from Sinosuthora webbiana, assembly GCA_013397395.1. Taxonomy (NCBI): domain Eukaryota; kingdom Metazoa; phylum Chordata; class Aves; order Passeriformes; family Sylviidae; genus Sinosuthora; species Sinosuthora webbiana. Next base: position 1,190,256 of record VXBN01006317.1, on the reverse strand, counting down.
CTGAGAATTATAATGATTTCAAACTTTTCAATAGTAGTCAGGTATCCTATATACTCATCCAGAAACAAGGACATCTAAGTTTAACCTTCTCAATTAAAGGATTCACACTTTTATTTTCCGCCTTCCTATGAAAGCAATGCACATGCTGCCTATCAAACATCCTGTGCAATATTAAATGAATACAGACACCTCACCAGCCAGGAAGCATTTGAGAGGAGGCTTATTGGACTTGCAAGTCTAAATTCCTCCCAAGTGCTATCTTAGGTTCTAAAGAAGATGGTCTTAAGTCTTGAGCCAAAATATTTGCCTTCATTTTCAAGGAAGTCCAGATGAAGGAAGTGAAATATTTTAGTTTCTCACATGGTTGCTTCAGTGACTACTACCTCCAGTTTCTGAGTGGTTTCTTTACAAAAATACAAAAGGAAAATAGAAATTATAATCCATCCAAAACATTTCAGGACTTTGAAAATAAAGTAAAAAGTCTTCTATAGTAATTATCTTCGAGGCTTATCACCAAAATAGCCATAACATTGTACTATTTTTTTTTTAATCAGGAATGTGCAGCTGACTAGACAGTGGCTAGTTTGAAGGACATAGGAAATAGACAGGAGGTCATTTCATAATCTGTGAATACACAGTATTCAGAATAGATGAATTAGGAAAAACAAACTGAAAGTATGTAGTATTTTGTTAGTTGGTACCACTGAAGAATGGCTATCATGGTTATATATTTTGAAATGAGTATCTGCTTATTCTGCAAAACTTTTTCTTATAAATCTGAACAGTAAAACATCTCTAGAATTTTGGGAGTTTCAAAATATTTACATTTGAATACTGATAAAGTCAAGAATTATTGACTTGCTTATTCAGAATCCTTTATATTCTATCTGGACAACATATTTTTGTCTTGCAGAAAACAAATAAAAATTATTTTGATGCATTAACTCCACCAGTCTATCAGCATATTCTGTAAGCTAGAGTTTAAAATATTAGTATCCATCAAAAATATAACTTCATTCTGGATGCACTCATTTTCTTCATTTCATTGAGATTTAATCCATCAGTTAATACCATTAATAACTCTTACTTCTTCCTTACCAGTGATGTTTCCCTCATTCCTTGCACCACCGAGCCTACAGCCGGTTTTTTGAAATACAATATCCTACACTGAAACCCATCTAAAGCCAAATTTCTGTGACTAGAGCAGAGTTAACACATGGCTTGTGTTACTCAGGGCACTCCTTGTTTTCAACCCACAGTACATTTTCATTGATAGCACTGTATCCTTCAGTCATGGTCAGTCCATCACAGGCTGTAACCTACCATTCATCTGTTTCCAGCTGAGTCAGTGTTTTCCTCTATGTTCATTTATGGACTGATCCTGAGAGGCACAAACCTGCATCTGCAATGAAGTTCATTACACTTCCTGACAGGATCTGACACTTGATTATTTCTTCCTCTTCTACACATAGTGCATCTGTCTATGTTGGCTCTCATTTTATTCCAGTGGTTTTCTCTAACAATTATTGCCCCTTTTCCTGAATCTTTCTATGTTTAGCATACTGTCTTATTTGTCATTTCCAGTTTTAAATGAAAATCTTGAATGACACTGAATGTAAAATAGCCTCCAGTATGAAGGCTTCCTGCTAATTTGATGATAACATCCCAGTTATTCTTTGTGATTAACCTTCTAGCCAAGAAGCTTTTTAAATATGCAGTGTTCCTATTACATTTGCATTCACAGTGCAAATGGAAAATATATGACATATGATCTCTTTCCATCTACTGGCCTCAGAGGATACTTCAATCTGCAGTTTTTCTAAAACTTATTTTCCACACCTTATACTCAGTTAAATTTCTCATAATTCAAATACATGATTAATATAAGCCTAAGGCATATGAGCCTGTTGAAAATACTTCCTCTTGTAATGTAATATTACTGTTCATCCAAATATTTATTTTCTCCTATATCACCAAACATTTAGGACAATCCAGTGTGATGCATGCTGCTTATTGAATACATGCCCAAATGGTGAAAGAACAGAAAGAACTCTATGACAAAGAAGTGGTGTGAGCAGGGCTGCTTCCTGAGGGATGTGGAGGTGGGAGACAAGGGTGACCCAGACCCACAGAGGTTGGCCACAGCCTGAAGCACCAGACACTGGCCTCAAAGTTCCCTGACAGTCCCAGACCAGCCAAACCACAAACCAGGACAATGGCCAGTTGAGAAGGTTGATCTGGGAGCAAAGCAGATGAAGTCAGGGACAAGGCTGTGACCTGACATCCTAGAGCAACACCAGGGCAGGCACCAAGAGTGCTGGGATGGGCTGAAGTGTGGTCCTGAGCAATTGTCAGGGAAGGAAAAGCTTAGTGATGCCCTTATGGCTCTGACAGCAGCTTGGTACTTAATGTTTGCCCCATTTTTGTGTTGCAGGAGTCCCAGTATGCAATGAAAATATAATTCATGTCATGTATGATATAAAAATGTGTGTTTACAGGTGCACTTTGATTTTAATTTTGTGATAGATACATGATATATTGAGCACAAATTTCATACGATTTTTTGCAGTCCTATTTTTTCAATATTTGTATTCAATATCTTTCTCTGCTACACTAGTTATATAGAATAGGACAGCATATGAAAAAAGCATTTCTTGCTGACATTTTTTCAAGTTCATAGACCTCTACATTAAATGAGTTGTTTATAGAAACCATTGCAATCCATGATCACAATGTTAAGCATTCAAATAAGTACTCTGTTAACACATCAGTTGCAAACATAAGTACACGTTTCTAACAACTCAGTTGTTTGAGTCTTAAGTCCTCATGATTATTGTGCTAATAAAATGCACATTTTGTTATAAACCATAATCAGATTTCACTAAAATCTTATTTAAAATAGCTGAAATGCCTGTGTTTAGGTGTAAAATCTCAATTAATTTGTTATCTTAAAACTTTAAACATGAAAGATACTTTCTGGTTCTCAGTGTCATACAAAAACATTTCCACAATTTCTGCTCTTTGATGAGAAAACAAGTTGCACTGGGAATAATAGAATTAAGAATTTTGAGTCCTACATCTCCTTTGCAACAATTATCCAGCAACAGGACACCCAGCTGAGACACTGACTGAATGCTCTCTGAATCCCTTGTGATGGTGCTGTAAGCAGTTCACATTCTGCTGCCTAGTCCCCACCCAACCCCAATGTCCTCCCTTTAGTTGAAATACTTATCAGAGCTCTTCTGAAGACTTCATGGACAGGTTCAGGGTGAGTGAGTGCACTGCTGAGAACAAAGACCATAAAGTGGTAGTAGATAATCTGTTGGGTGCACCTCAGTGACAATTCAGTTGCCGCATTTCAGCAGACATGGAATGAAAATATTTTTTAAAAAACATTGCTTTTCATTTTTAATGAAACATGGAATTATCTTCTCATTTCTGGTTATCTTTCACTCCTTTCATTCTTCTTTTTGACCCATTTTTAGAAATCCTTCATATTCAAACATTTCCTATAAAGAGTAAGCAAGTAAATTTTTAAGTAGAAATTGATCTAAACTTGGGCTTTGAGGCAATTTTGAGTACTGTGGGACCAACCTCTTCTATTTTTATTTTCTTTTTTCAGAATTAGATACAAATATCTTTGGTGTGTTTGTTGTTCATGTACAAGTCAGTTCACGGTTAACAGTAAGTGAAAAAACAAAGGTTAAAAACCTTTTCACTGTTTTATCCCTTTGCTTTATTGCACTACACATTGTTTAAGAGCTAAGCTACCTCTTGCCTCTTTACCTCTCACATAAGGAAAGGCTGAAGAAGACTTAGGCAACTTAAGAATTTTACAATGACTCAGCAGGCATATTGGCTTTAGTAAGTGTAAAGTTACTATGAAACCGATACATTCAAGTTCACCATATTTGGCTCATATGCTATTGCATTCTGATCATAGTAGAATGGAATATAGGGGGAATAGCAAATTTTGATGGATTCAGAAGTTGTGATTTTACGCATTATAATTTAACACACACCTATTTTTTTCTCCCAAGATGTTTCAAAAAACCAAAAGGCCTTAATTATCCAGCTTTCAATGTTAATTTTGTCTATTAATATATCCATCCTCTCTAGTAGAATGTATGGGTATCCACTGGTGAAACTTTATGTTCCTACATTATGGAATACTTCATCTAAGCACTGAGAAGGCTTAATAAATTAGTGTCTTGGATTACTTTGTGTGTTCAGGATTTTTGCAGCACTTAAAATTACCCATTCATCCAATGTTTTAATCCACAGTTCATTTTTAAATTCAAGAAATTCTAAGCTTAATATTTTTTTTCCATGACAGTTTCTGTTTCATTATGAAAGTTCTGTGACTTTGGTAAACTAGATCCAATATTTTGCAGTTAAACTTCAAAATCCTTATTATCAATTATGTTATTGTTATTATTACAGTCTAACTACCTAAGATAAGATGAATTCTTGGTGTTCTGCAGACACAGAACCAGATACTGTGCTGCACTAAAAGACATAAAATTTCAGGCTAGTTCCATTAACATCCATTTATATCTGCAAGCTCTAACTGAATTTGAGAACTGGGCTGCAGGTGACAAAGGAAAAGCTGGAGAAAGGTGGTCTGATAATCTACTGGTCCATTACTTTCATTTAGTCAGTTGTCTCTGGAGAATTAGAAGCCTGGCTGTTGTAAAAATCATCTTATACTTCAGTGGAATTCTGAGTAACTGGTTGCCTGTGAGACACATGAATTATCTCTTAACAGATGTTTTGTATTTGTGCAAATGCACTTGCTTTTCATTTAAAAGTAGTAGTGTCACTCTCATTTGTAAGGTCTTTTTATCGGTGTTAAAAACAGAAGAAAAATGCATGAATGCTATTTAGCCTATCATTGAGTGTATAAGACCTAAAGTAACCTGGCTTCTTTTGGCATCAAAAAGACTGAAATTTTCTTTTCTTTGCAAGAAAGTAATTGTATGTCTCTGCATGGGGCTTACACAACTGACACTGGAGGAAATGGCCATATGGCTGCCATCACCACAGTAGGGAATTGCCATATCAGTCATCAAGATAACTGATGAAGTTAGAAGTCAACTCAGGTACAAGACAACATTGTAGTAGTTACTATAGAGAGTGGTGACGGAGTTTTTAATGTAGGATTTTTATTTATTTATACAACCACCTACATAAAGAATTATGAATAGATTTTTTTTCCTCAGAAGACCTTTTCCACCTTCAAAGGAAAGATTTGTGTAGATAAACACCCTTAACAGGCTAGGCCTAAACACTCACAAGGGTCTGTTTCTCCAGTTGTATTTCCTACTGCATAGGATTTTTTTCACTGCTTTGAATATTTAGTGACCCTATTAGTTGCTGGAAGAAATTCTTTGGTCAATTACACCAAACAGGTTGACAGCTGCTAATGATGGGCTTGATTCAGCAAAATGAAAACTTGTGAAATTTGGTTCTAATGTGAAGATTATTTTATAGTCAAGGTGTATTATTTTTTCTGTCTATAATGCACCTTGTCCAAAGGGTCTCTATGCCTTCCTATAACAACATCTTTTATTCTGAGGTAGATTTTCTGTTGAAGATATGACAGAGGATTCACACATACACTCTACATGGAGGCTTGACATTTCTTCTCCTACTGAGGCCACAGGAAGTTATGCAGGCTGCAAACGCATGAAAACTCTCCAAACATGGAAACAGTATAACTGGTCCTTCTCACTCTCACTAGATGGTGCTGCAGAGTAGTTTTCTGAAAAATAAATAAATAAACATAAAAACAAAGCAAATTGTTCTCAGAAATTGCTAGTTTGCATTTCACTTTCATAATGGTTAAAATAGTGGAACAATTATTAGAGGGGGAAAAATCATAGGCAATGTAGGTGTAATGGAATTTTAATTCACAAACAGTCCAGATGTCTAAACTCTAGTCTACAGAATTTATACATCAACTAGATTGTAACTTTGGAAATTAGAATACTAGGGTTGCAATAAGAATGTTTCAGGACAAGGTTTTTCTTTGTGTCTTACAGTGCTCTGCCATGGCACATTATTTGTTCTGTCTTTAAATACCCAAGCTAGTGTCCTTGTAGAAGACCTCAACAGCATGGTGTGTTCCATGATAGGATTCCTAGATAGGTTTTCCTGTAGGCACACTTCCAGATTCCTCTCTGGAATCTCTGACAGGCCCAATCTAAAGTTCTGTAACCACAAGAACACAAAATGTTTTCATTCAGAAACAGAGAATTTGCCTTCTGTAAGGTAATTGCTAAAAGGCTTGAACAGGTTGCCACCAGCAGGAAGGCGAAGATATCCTGTGTTCAACCTGAGCAGATGCAAGGGGACACAAAGTCTCTCCATACAGAATGGGATAGGCCAGGGAAGGCAAAAGGGTAAAGGAAGAGAACACTTGTCCCATTGCTGGGGTCATGTCAGTGTACAAAGAGAAGAAAGGATTTGTGAGGGGTGGGAGACTAAGCACAAAATACAGCTTTATGTTGTAATTTATTGGTGACAGTATGCACAGGCAAGAAGTTTGAGGAAAAGAAGAATGATTTTGGGCTCTGATTCAAACATTTTTATGCTATTTTCATTAAACAGTCTTGGATAAGTATGGGAGCTGGTGAGGATGAGGACTAGGAGGAGTTCCTCACCACTGATGCACACGCTCAGGTTCAAAACAAGAAGTTGTGCTCTCACTTGTGTTCTCTTCCCTGTCTTGCAGATGCATCCCAGGAGCAAAAAGTTGATTTCTGCCTTTTCCAATAGGGTTGTGAAAGGAAAGGAGAGCCTTGAAACTTGAATATTAATTTCCATAGACCTGTCAAATGCAGGGCTACAGGTGAATAGATGGGGGAATTCTGAGATAGACATCTTTTTCTTCAGCATATCTAATGATTTTTTTCCCTGTTTAGCATGCCATGCATGTGCTTCACATTTTGTGGTCACTAACTAATATACTATATAGGGAATACAAGTATTCCACTCACATCCCATTTCGGTAACTGGAACCTAATAACAAAAATATCTGAACTCATACGAAATTCTGGTGAGAAGATTAGTTGAAACACTAGAAAAGATATCCTGGCTGCAAATTGTATTTATCTTTGAATAAGATCCCCAAAAGTAAGAAACCTATCTATTCCCTCCCTAGCCAACTTTTAAAATTAAATGCATCACATCCATTAGAGAAACAGTGGTGGTTTTTTTTTTGGTTTTTTTTTTGTTTTGTTTTTTTGTTTTTTTTTTTTTTTTTTTTTTTTTTTTTTTTTTTTTTTTTTTTTTTTNGGAATACAAGTATTCCACTCACATCCCATTTCGGTAACTGGAACCTAATAACAAAAATATCTGAACTCATACGAAATTCTGGTGAGAAGATTTGAGTACAGCTTACTGTACATCTCAGTTGTGACTCTTTTCATGCTTGTATTGTTTGGGTTTTTTCACTTTGACAAACATAGAAATAAATATTAATAAGCTATCTCACATAACTATTTAGTAGCAATCTGTCGGTCTATATTGAAATCAGGGTTAAAATCAGTTTAACCTATGATTAGTATGGCCTACTATTTGTGGGAGGATAAGTATTAGGAAATATACTGCATATCTTTGAGCTGGAACACAGCTTGTACATCCTTGTACATACAATAACAATACAAATGCAAACACAATACAGACATATGTAAAGCAGACACACGTATGTCTGGTGTAAGAATGACACGTAGAAGCTGGTTTCTCCCCAATATTTTAAATCTGATTCAATTAATTGCCAGCTGGTTGTGAGTTGGAAGAGGGCTGTCAATGGAAATGGCAAAACCAGATTCATCTCTTGATTTAATAAGGATGGTTCAGTACATATAGTCTGCCCTATGCATTTATTCATGCACTTTTCTAATTGGTCTGTTCGAATTGTAGAAGATTATATAATTTTAGTTAAATCATATGGGAGGAAGATAGAGACCAAATAGAAAGAAGGATATATATATATATTAATTTATACTTTATTTTAATTCACCTAAATATAGTTAGATATTTTGAAATGTTTGAAATTAAAATGAAAGAAAAATGAGGAATGCTTTGTTTATCTCTTAACTCCAAACAGCTATCACACACTGGAGTCTTGAACACAAAGTCAACTACATCATGTATAAACTAAGAAAGACAGACCACATGTTGACATAAGGTGACTAACAGGAAAAGGAGTTTAATAATATAAGGTTTTTAAAAAATAATATATTAGGATTTTAGTTGGCTCAGTGAAAAAGTTGCACATTCTCCTCAAACTTTCACACCAGCTTGATTTCATGTGAAACCAAAGAAGAACATAAATATTCTGCCTCCCAGAGCTGCATCCAAAAAGACATTCAGGAATTTCCTGAAGTTTAAAGAAATGAGGCCATGCTTCGGTGACCATATATTTAATCCTACTTCAAAACTGTTCTTCTTGTTGGTAAGAACACAAGCCTTGGGTCCTGAGCAGAATATTTGGCTGTTGCTTTGTGTATAAGATCCCTGATTTGAACTGCAGACAACACATCATGATTCATGTGATGAAAACTAAGTCATATCTACCTTTCTCAGCCCTCTAATATGGTTAAATACTTAACATACTTGAACGGCAAATATGAAGGAAAGGAAGAAAGTCACTCAATGATGTCAGTTGTGTGTATGTGAGAAAAAGTCAAGGTATCAAGACCATGCCTAAAGGCCTCACATTTCGCTTTTGTCTGTTCCTTCATTTGTATGGTAATTGTTATCTTCCTTGTATACATAGAAGTGGAGTTTTGTTTGGAATACCAATATCCCTTTTGGAAAATTTTCCGCTGGTAAAAAGGCCTTTCTGTTGTATGGACTGTTGCCACTTTATGCAAGACATTCTTCCAGGATAGTAGGGAGCAGTACTGTACTACAGCTGGTCTTGGAAAGTGACAAAGTTAAAAATTTCCAAGATACATTCCAGCTAAAGTAGAAAAATAAAATAAATTATGCAACTGTGAAGTGTTATTCTACTCTGTGTGCCCAACCTTCTCTGTGAACTACTGGGATTTTAAAGCGAAGTTTCAGAAACAGTAAAGTCTACCGTATGATATTTAAGAATATTTCATAAACTGATGAGAATTTAACATCTAGAAGACACTTAATGTTTTGTGTATTATTTTTGGGTTGGATGACATTTTTCTTCACTTTGATTAGATGAAAAGGAAAAGCAATTTGAAATATCAGAATTTGAATGCCTCGTCCCTCATGTTCTTGACACGTCTATGAAATTTTCCCCCTCGCTACTGCTTGCCTGTTGTTATGCTCAGTGATGATTAATAAGTGTAGCAGAGTAACATTTGTCTAAAATGAAATTATGAAGAATCTGGCAATTTCATTGTCACTGATATATTTCAGAAGCAGTTGTCTTTTTAAACATGCAGCAGCACCTTCTTTTAACCATTCAGGTTTTCTGCAGATCTGAACTCTGCCTTATATTTATCTACACAAACATGGGAGTAAGAGACATATTTTTATTTTAAATGAGGTTTCATAATTGCATGGCTACTTGAAAATTCCCATTTGTACAGCCATAAAATTGCTCCAGTAATAAATTAATTAACTGGGTACAATTTCAATGTTAGTGTGGTTTTTATTTTATCCAAAAACATTACTGAAGAGTGCAGATTTCTGCACAAAAAACCTGTTTATATCTTGCAGAATGAAATGCCAAGAGTAAGAATTTTGCTTTTATTATAAGCATGCATGTTTTGGTATGAACAGGATGTTCCTTTTACATATCCTTCTTCCACACAGCAGGGTTTGACACCATTGGTGTGCATGGCTGGTTTCAACTCTCCTTGATGTCAATAGGACCTTTTCCACGTACTTAAATCGATACAGGAAGAAGAGGACTGGTTACATATTTACAGGATATATCCTGTTAAATGACCAAAGAATGGTTTACCATCTGTTTTGCAGGATACTGGCCTTTTCTTCTAAATTATTTATTTTCCTTCCATGTCATAGCTTTAGGACAATTACCCAAGGGTCTACTGCAGTGCCTGCAGGCCATGGCATATGCCGCAGGATTCCCCACTAGACATTCTGCAGGCAGAGGCTGTACACAGCATAATTGGGCTGCACTGAGTACCTTGCCACCACAAATTACCCAGGGAAAGTATGGAGCTTTCTGTACCCATCTTTAAGAGTAAAATGCCTGTAAACAAAGACCAAAGGACTGTGTTAAAACAGTGAGAACTTTTAATTTGAATTTCCTAGCTGACTATTAGAGATCAAAAACTGCAAATCATGTATTCATTACGCAGTTTTGGCCAGAATCAATGTATTGACCTCAGAGGAAGTATTAAGAGACTGAACTGCAACTAACTGCTGTGGCAAGAATCCTGACAGGTCAGACCCAGTATGTCTGAATTTGGAGCTGTCTGCCTGTACTCATCTGCATATGCATTTTAAAAAGGCTCTGTTCTGCAGTTGTGAGAGTTTGTTAAGTCACTAAAGCATCAGCATTTCTTTGAGAAGAGAGGGGAACAAGTAAACTTTTGATAGCAAAGCACAAATGTGAGAAAAAAAAAAATTGAAACCCTACTAAATTAGTGATGAGTGGGAGTGCAATGTCTAATAACCTTAATGTGAGCAAGCTTTCTTGTTTAAGTCTCCCTGTGACTCTTACCCAACAGCAATGCCTCATTTCTCATTGAAATGTAACCTGTAGGTTTGTGTATCTCAAAACACCAGTTTAATGATTCTGAAGCAGCCATGGGCATCGACTAGAGTTTTTGGACCAGCTGTAGCAATCACAGCAGCCTGAGGTAAAATGCATTAATTGCACTCCAGCATTATCTGATAGTACTCCTCCATTTACTACAAAATTTAGTTTGGTCTTTGATCTGTGCAAGGAAGAGACAAGAAAAAGAAACAGGGAAAAGATGGATCCTTGCTATGAGGTGGCATTTTTCTTTCTTATCCTGCTGCTTTTATCCAACAAGTAGCTCTCCGCGATGGTGTGGTGCTTCTCTCAGGGCTTTTGTCTGCGTTTCCTGGCTAGCTCTGGAACCGGCGTGGCAGAAAAGGTACAATCCTGTATCCTGGAACACAGTCCCAATCCTTTGGGTCCTTGCCCCAGCAGAAGTGTGAACAATGCGAGAAATAAAGGGATGGAACTCTGGTGGGGAACTTCAATTGGGTTTTATTAAATCTACACAACTTCCTTTCACCCAGGAGTCAGCCCGCCAAAGCCCACTGAACTCATGGGTTTTAACCTTAAATATGGGGGTGAGGGAGTGAAGAGGATACAACTTGGAAACAATACAGAATGGGAAGGGAGTGACCCTGAACCTAAATGACAACCCACAGAACAAATCAAGGAACAAAAGGGGAAGGGGGACCTGGACTCCACCAACCACTCGACGTCCTGACCAGAACTTTCTAGAGATCAGGGTGAGGCTTCGAAGTGACAGGCAGGACCCAGGTGTCACATAAACAATGATTGATTAGTAACAATAACTAGGGTGAACCATAATGGGGTAAAACATGGGGTACATGGGACAAACCATTATAAAACAAAGAACAAAAATATGCAGAAACTTGGTAAAACCCAAAATGCACCACAACAGCTCTCGAGCCTGAAAACAATGCTTCCCAAATGAGCAGATCACTGGTGAATGATTGTGAATTAGCACAAATTGCTAGCACATCATGAATTTGATACTTTTTCCTGTTTTGCAAAGTTTGTAAAGCAAAAAAATCCTGAATGCTTCCTTGACAGAAAAACATAATCCATCCGGAAGCAGACATAATTGTTTTCTGTCGTTAAAATGGTTTGGAGAGAAAAGAAATTTAATTGTTCCTGTGTCTTCAGGTTTAAAATAAATCTCTGAAGCTGTTGGCATAACCTGATTCACCTCTGTATCATTTACTGTCAAAAGAATATTACCTTCTGGAGCAAAGTTCAAATTTGAGAACATTAGAATGAGAAAAGAAAAAGATTGATGTATAAGCTTTTTCTCCCTTTTTATTCTGTCTTGAACTGACTGGAGCTTTACTGCGTTTTCAAAGATACGCAGATACCTAGAAAAATGAGACACGTCAAAAGAGCACTGAAATCTTTCCTTCACTGGTCTTCTCTCTAATTTTGTCAACTTTTGGTGCTTTATCTATTCTCTGTTGTTTACTATTCTCTTTAAATAAATAGAGGGTTTGGTTTTGTTTGTTTTTTTTTTTTAATCAAATGTGCATGTGTTTTAAATCCTCCTTTGTATTTACCATGCAGTTATTTTCACAGAGTCCCTGACAAGGAGAGGACTTGTCAGTCACCTTGAGCCCCACAGATGCAAAGGAGATACTAAAAGTACTAAAAGTCCACTCAGACTGCTTACTAGTGACTTACCCAAAAAAGGAGAGATGAGAACTGCAGTTCCCCAGTTTATAAAAGACAGTTTGGAAGGATGGGGATAGATGTTAGATCAATGATGACAAGCACCAGAAGGACTTTAGGAGCCTCTCTGAAATCAGAGAGCAAGGTCAGATGAGTTTGTGACTCAGTAAAGTTTCTGAGTTGACTTCTACCTTTGGCCACTCTTGAGTCAAAGCCGTGGAAAACTCAACTGTATTTAAGAAACTTGTTGCAAGGCTTCTGCTGAATAAGTTATATTTTAAAGTTGAAAACCTAATATTTCTGTTTGATAATTGCTGTTAGAGGTCTGTGGCAGAAAACTTTGTGATGGTCTGGAACTCTTAATGTTTTAGAGGCCCTGTTCATCAGTAGTCAGGAAGGTTTGAAATGGAAAATATATAATCTCTAATGCTAAAAAGAAATTTTTGGTAGTGGATAAAGATGAAAAATCTTTTTCTTATTTGTTCTAAAGGTCCTTTCCGTGGCCTGATAATTTTCCTGTTCCTCAAATTGAAGCAAAACTGAGTTTGCTTTCATTTTATAACTTTTTAAATTACCCGAGCTCTAAGAGGACGATATAGTATAGACAAAAACTAGGTCCAAATGGAGAGATACATAAAAAATTGTAGGTTTGAGAACATTTCCTTTTACTATATGTGACCTCCACATGATGACTTGAGAGGATTCATAACCTAGGTTTGTCATCCATGTTCCCAGTTCACTATGAGCCAAGAGTGAAGTTGAGTGGGATCTGCTGAGATGAATACACCAAACAGAGCAGCTGCCTAACTTATACCTCACACCTCTAGTGGGCCATGCCTATAGCATTGAGCAGAATATCTGTGCAATATTGTGCTCAATTTCTCCTCTCATCTTAGTTGTTTATGCAACATGTTTAAATTTAGATGGTCAACTCATCTAAATATTTATCTCACCCATCCTGTTCTCTAGAAAACTTAAGTAATAGTCTGACAGCTGAAGGACTTGATCAGGAAATTAAGGATCTTGGTTCCTTCTCTTTCCGAAAGCTGTTACATAGTTTATGTGGTAAAATGCCTGGGAGATGTCCACTTGCTAGATGAGTGGTGCTGTCACGAACCAGAAAGATGGGCACCACCTCACCTGCATTCTCCTTCTCTGGATACCATTAATTTTAATTACCTCTCTTTGTTGTAATATCAGCTAAAGACAAGAGAATAATATTAAATTAATCACTTCAGACTGATCTTTAGGATAATGGAAGAGCTGAGGATAGTCAGGACAGATCAAACTGAAGACTTGCATTATGTATAACTTCACATCTTACGTGATCAACTACCAATTTCATTTTCTGAAACATGGATTGCCATTCTCTAGATGTGCTTTTCAATGGATGTATCTACATGTATTTTTAGAACTAAGTATATAATAGATAAATTCTAGAAATCCAGTAAAGCCAGCATTTTCGTAGAATATAAATATAACAATCTTTGGTCCAAAAGTGAGATTCGTATCATGCAACTTAAGGTGCTACAATAAGGGTCTATATCAAGCTGTATCATCTAGTGTTGAAGAAGATGAAGTCACTGGAATCAGTGGAGAACAGAGATAAAACAATCTAGTCTTGAAATTTGACACAGACATTTAAGGAACTGTGTTGATGAAATCTTACCTTCTTCCATGACTGAACAAAACTTTGTGGAATCTTAATCTTTCACTTAGCTGAATATCATGTTATTCCTAGTAAATTTTAGGAGGCTATCAGTTTTCTAACCTGCTGACATCTAGCAAGCTGACATGTTTAAAAATGTCAGTTTACTTTTTGCTAGTTGTTTGGACTCCTATTCTCAGTGGAAAAAAAGCAGTTTACTGGTTGCCTGTCAACATTTTAATCACACACCTGTTACAGGTTGGGTTTACAGGAATTTTGGAGTTTCTCCATGTCCTTCCATTCCTTGTAGACATCATAAATAATTAGCTTGCAATATATACATTTTGCATAGCAAAAAATTATTGTAGTGAATCTGTGTTCTGCCTTCAAAAATCTGTGAGCTAGATCTAACCTCAAAGTCATGTGGCAGTGGCTGCCATGCCAAAGGGCTCAAAATTTTAAGCTCTGCTGAGTGCCAAAGTTTATTAGCTTGGGCTTGGTGCCACACTGACACAAATATGCAGCATCTGGCCAACTGAGTGGGCAGGCAGGGAATGTCTGGATCTGCCTTCAGAAGGCCTTGCTGACACACTCCTTAAAGTGTTAATGGGAATGCATGGGTGGCAGTGTCTTTAGTTCTACATCACTGGAGCTAGGGCTGTGGAAAGAGTATATACAAGCACTTTAAAGAACTTGGGCTGGGAGAAGTGGGAAATAGCTGAGCTTCAGTCCACGACAGAAGGAAGGTAGAAAGAAATATATGACTAGGACTGCTGTTACTGCGTATTTTGTAACCCAAGATATGTCACTACTGAGTGTGGTACTTTGGAATTTGGGATGATCATGAATGTCCTAATGAGTGCAGGTGCACTTTTCCATTTACTGTTGTTGGGGTACTTTCATACTCAGGCCTTGCTATTAGACACCCATATCTGTATTGTTTTGAGATGACTTTAATGTATATAACTCTGTATAGAACTGTCCACTTGGAAAATAAAATGAGGCAGAAGATGAATGCTATTTATTATATAAGGCATGATTCAAAATCTTTACTCTGTAGGTTTAAAATACAATGTATGTTATGTCATACTATATCCTAATATACAAACAATTATATAGTGTGTCATAAACAAAGTCATTTGTAATTTTGGGAAATTTTAGACCTGAATAAATGTTATGTTACTGAAGATAAATGAAAGTCCTTGTTAATGGGGTACTATATTGTTTTGTCATGTCCTAATTGTTAGGTATGTACAAATTATCTTTTATGTCATGTATTTTAAAGTACCATTTATAGATGGTTAATAAATCAAATATGGCAACAAGTACATTTTGAATGCAGGAGTGTAGTGCTTGCATAACCCTCTGCCATAATGCAATTTATAATACACAAAACTTATTTTCTGGCATTCTAGTAATCTATCAAAAATGAAATAAACTGCTCTATTAAAGTAAAAAAGTGCAACTGAATTGTGAAAAGGAGTTTCTTACAGGTCAAGAAAGTAAAACATTTTTCAGGATAACATTACTGAAATCTGGTTCATTAATTCCTAGTCTTAAGCTTGTATCCCCAGCTAGATTTGAACTTTGCTGTCAACACATTTAACATCTTAATTTGAAACCTTGATATTTCAACTAGATACACATAAATGTTTATAAAACAACTGAAACTGTGATTTCTTTACATGTTTTTCTTTACATAAATCTCATTTACATCATCCCTTCAGTCATTTAATTGTCTCATAAGTTTTCATTTCTCTAAATTTCTTCCAAATTTATAATTTTTAAATGCAAATACTTGTGAAAATCACCATTTCTCCTACATTATTGGAAAGTGCCTTTATTTTATAAAATACAGACATTATTCCTTATGTTTTATATCTGTCTGATATACTCCTGGGCTGATTCAGAGCTTCATAATTTATAATTTGGAATCAATGAGAGATTCTTCATTAAATTTTCATTTTATAAGGCTTTCACTAAATCTACTGGGTAACTTTTTTGGATATGACTAATCTAAATTTGTGTCAGCATTTTATTTCTCAGAGTTTTTAGAAGAATATTATTCCATGTGAAACAATATGAAAACCTCTTGTATAAAAGCACTTTCATGTCAGTATCGAAATGAAGTCACTGTTTAACCATATGGATAGAGAAAAAAGAAATCTCTTTACTGACTTGCTGAAATCATAAGTAAACTGTGGCACTTTAAAATCTTAAGTATGGAGGGCATAAGCTTTATTCAAAAGGTTAACAAAAGGTATCAGGTTAAATTGCTCAGACACATATTAGGAAACAGGAAGAGCCAGAAATCTCAGCTCTCAGGCCCCCTGCTTGAACCACTAGACATAGGCCCACCTACAGTTCGACTTTCTGTCAAACCCTGTGTCTGTAATTAATCTTTCCTTTAACACTGAAGAAACTCTCTATAGACACCTATGATTTATTTCTTGGAATCCAACCTTCTGACCCTTTCTTGGAGGTCCTTTGTAACTTGAAATAATTTCACTTCATGCACCAAAGACATCATTACATTTCTTACTGATGAGATGTCATACACTTACAGACACTAGTAATTTCTTACATGGCATGGCTCAATAAGACCTAGTAAAGTGAAAAAAAGGAAATATATTTTCTAGTCTTCAGTAACCTTATAAGCAAAGGCATCTCTGTATATAAAATCAACCTTATAAATATGTATAGATCTTTACATATTGATGACTAAAATTAAAAAGAAACCTATAAAATTTGCAGTGTATCATTTGAAATCATAGTATAAACAGTTTGCAATGTAAAGCATGACTTTGAGAATATTAACACTGAGTGCATTTACCTATATTTGGTGCTGTTTACCTACTTACGACCCTGGGTGAGAGCTGATGGCTAAAATGAAAAATTTTGGTTGGTTTCTGAGGTATGTATAAGGCAATTGAGAGCTCCAGACAGCTCAATGATATCTGTATCAGTGTCAGGTTGACCTTAGCAAAGGACCAGATTTTGCTAATGCAGTTTCTAAAATGAGTTTGCAGAGGTTAAGTTTTCCAAATCAAACTTCAAGTTGTTGGCAGGGCAGTTATGGGGAACTCCCATGCAGCTGTTTGTACCAGATTTGGCCTGTAGTATATGTTGAATAAAGGACTACAGTTTCCACTGCAGCTTTCAGACAGCAAATGTTCACTGAGTCAGAATTATTTATAATGTACTAAAGACTACTTAATTTATGTGGTGTTGTTCTTGATTCCAAAATCTCCATCAGATAAAATGAATGCAACCATTCATAATAAAGTAGATTGCAGGAGTAATTTTCTACAGCCATGAAATCTTTAGAATATCTCTCATGTATAAGCTGATCTAACAAAAGGAGAACAAAACTAAATTTGCTTTAAACTACTGTATATTTTCTAAAGTATGGCATAGCAACAAATGTACTTTAGTGCTCTGGAGTTTCTGATCAAATCAGAAGCTTGTAATGATCTTAAATATTGAATCAATAAAAAAAATAGGTAATTTAAATACAAATGAACACTTCTGTCAAGAGTAATTCAAAACAAATCAGAAGGGAGAAGGTTTTAACAGGGATCATTCCAGAGGATGTGGCAACATGATCCATGATTCCAGAAGCAAATTTATAAAGCTGTCAAGTAAGGAAGTAGGACATTGAGGTGCGGTTTTATTTTGTACATGATTCCTACAATGTATTTGTTGAAGGCCTTATGCTATCATTTTACTTCTTATTGCTGAAGGTAGAAACTGAATGATGGATTAGAGAGCATGCACATTTCTCATTCTGTTTAAGAGTCAAAAACATTCACTATTCATGCATTCTTAATTCATTAATCTATCTGGATACTAATTTGCATGCTTTGTTCAAGGGAAAATATCTAGTTGGTAGTATGTCATTATTTTTTTAAAGGTGCATGAATAATTTGCAGTGATTGAATTCCTGCAACAAATTATTTTTTTTTGTCTATAACTAAATGTCAAGACAAAGTCACAATTTTAGATGCAATACCTGGTAAAAATATTAGCCTCATTATTTTTCCATCAGTAGTTCATTTAATATTCAATAGTCAAATTTTGTTGGAGGTACCTGATCAAAGAAAAGGTCATAAAGTTTTGTTTTTTCTCTAGAAATGAAGAAACTCTATTCTGCCTGTCATGTCACTTCTTCTTATGTGATAGATTTGTGGAGATGTAACGTGTGTGCTGTCACCTTTTTAAAGATAATGCTTTTGTTCTGGTCTTATTGACTAAAGATGGAAGAGCTGGAGCAGAAAAAAACACAACCGTTTCCAGTTTCCAAGGATTCAAATGGATTTTTTCCATGCAATTAAAGACTTATTGCATAATACTGAATTTTCAGATCCGAAAGAACAATTTCCACCACCAACCCTGAAATGTAGGCAGAGTATTTGAAAATTGTTATAGACCCCATTCAGATTAATTAATATTTTCACAGTGGTAGTACCATGAACTTAATATATAGGAGATATTTCTGAGAGTAGGACAAAAGTCCCAGCCCCAGAAAAAACACAACTTCTTTCAAAATCTCAAATTTTCAATGAAAATTGTATATCCATAAATACATTGGTTTGTATTCCTGACAGATCTTTTCAGTGAAACTTTCAAACCCTAAAATAGTGGCAGTTTTATCTCACTAAACATAATTGCAAAACATGGAAAATTGTGGAAGGAAAGAAAAAAAAAAAAACACCGAGAAGAGAATTTATGTTACAGGCACCTCTTTCCTCTTCTGGGATCTTTTGGAAGAAAAAAACAAACAAACAGAAAAAAAAAATCAGGATAAGAGTAGCAAGCTTTTGGGTGGAGTGTTGAGCTGTTAAGTAGCTAGTCAATTCAAGATTCATGTAAATGAATTTCTGAAGGATTTATAGCTGGCCATTCCCTAGAGACAAAGCTGGTTGTGTTAAGCAAAAGCATGGATGTGATTTGACAACTTTATTATGGAAATGGCTGTAGTTTCCACTGTAATTACTGCTTGTTCTTTCATAGACACAGCTTCCAGAATGCTTTATAGCAAGCTGCTTCATCATACACTACGCAAGGAAATTACACTTTGTGTGTTCCCATGTTCTCAGTCTGATAATTGCTTTCACATCATGGGGATTATAAGGTGTCAAACATATTATTTTTTACAAAAGACAGAAAAAGAAAACAAGAAGAAAAGAAATAAATTAATTTATAGACCCATGATATAAATGTTCAAATTAATGGCTTTAAATGCATTGAGCTAAACCCACTTATTTTTTGCTACTCTTCATGAAGCTCTCTTGGGCTTTATAAATACCTGCTCCCTTAGCTAGACTTTCCTATGATCCTGGGCTTCAAAGTCTGGTTTTATGAGGAAACCACTCTGTCTCCATGTCTCAGCATGCAATCTTTCCTGTCACCCGCTCTGGGGGCCTGCTAAGCGTGGCTCGCTGCACACAGATTGTTTGTGAAGCTGCCAAACGGAAGCCAGCAGCTCAGTTCAGCTGAAAGAGATAAAAACAACATTATTTCATAGCTATAAAAAATCACAATAGACTTGTAAATGGTGCCTTGTACAAACAGGGTTTTTCTTCAGGAAAAGAATAGGTCCTTCAACGAAGACTGAGACATCTGTATTGTTCATTCAGCTCTTGCGCAATGAGTATCTATTAATAGCTCTGCATTAGAAATCTTGCTATAAATAACATCTGAAATCTACTCCCATAACACACTTTGTCCTTCATATGCCTTCTTTGGGACATTTGTATATTTACCATGAAAAAGAGAACAAAACAACTTTGGATAAAACATGGTATGACTATTGAATGATTCAGTTCCTCGGATGGCTTTCATTTTGTGGGAGGAAGAGAAGGGAGAAGAAAGATATAAACAATAAACATCTCTCTGACTTTTCTACAATATTCTAGCTAGACTAACAGGCAAACAGACACAGCTTGACAGACAGATGATTGTCTTATCAACTGAAACCATCTTGGAAAGAGTATATCCAATCCTCCTAAAATAGCTAATTAATTGGGAACTTGTCCCTCTGTTCTCTGGATATGGGAACTTTTCACAGCAGATGGTCTGTTCCATGATACAAACTGTACATTAGTTTTCACATTTTCCTGAAATGGAAGTCACTTAACAAGCCCTTCTAAATGAATGGTACCAGTAGGAAAAAGTTGATGGTTTATCTCAGGAGGTAAAGTTTTGACAAGGTGTTTTAAAAGTTCCATTTGTAATTTTGAGTCTTTTAGTTTACATGATGGTTTTGTGTTGTTTTTTGTTACTTTTTTTTTCTTTTTAATTTCTGAATCTGAGGAATACAGTTTGCTCTTTGCTTTCATTGACAGCAATATTTTTGCTAGGGTGAAGCTAGAGGAACTATAGAGTGTCCATTAGTGGTTATTAATCTGAAAGCAAAAATTCTTACTGAATTTTAACTTCAGTGTACCTTCTCCATTGTGTGTCTCAAAGCAGGCTAGATTTTTTTAGTTAAAAACATAAGAATGTGACTATTATTCTTCACAGTCTTTAGAATAAAGGATTAGAAGAAAACAGAAGAAGGAAGATATTCTTGCTGAAATCTTTTTTGTCTTCATTCACACACAATGCTTGTTCCACCTTTCATTGTTGGATGGAACCTGGCTTTGCAGCTTTTGGTTTGACGTTTCACTGAAGAATCCCTCCATAAAATTAACACCAACTTGTGCTGCAGCTTTTTGTCACAGCTGGTTTGTTGTTTTGGTGGGGTTTGGGAAGAAACTCTTGCTTCATTCCTTTCAGATGGTTTCCTACATCCAGGATCATAAATAGTTTTACCGTTTTTAATCACTCAGTGGTTTTGTACCACAACACAGTTCACAGGTGTCTTTGCTGTGCACCTAGAGGAAGCGTGTTTGTGTAAGGGCAAAAAATTTGAAAAATGTGATATACTTCCTGAGCCTCCTTTTTTGATTATATATGGAAAATAAAAATCATCTGGGTAAGAAATCCCTCAATGGTACAGCAATGCAGTACTGCAGCTAAATCCTAGGCTTTCAGCCCTGTTTTGTAAGATGTCTCACTTGCAGAAGCATAAAATGTAAGGTTAAAGCAAGATAGTAATAGGGACAATATATGTCATTTTATCTCTAATGTCTTCAGGTGATTCAGCTTGCAAGCATCACATTTCTGTACAGCAGTATTTCTTTTCCAGACATTCCACAGTGCGAATGTGCATGTGTGCACATGCAAGCTCTTGTGGACACAAGGTTCTGAAACACTCCAGACTACACTGTGAGTCTGCGGTTCCAAGATCATCTACAACTCAAGTAGGTTATGAAATCCCAATTCCTTCTTTTCACACCTTCATCAGTTAGCTGTCATGCATAGCCAGTAATGTACTGGCAGTCTATAACTAAGTAGTTCAATATTGTTTATGTAGCTGTCCAAGTATGTGCTCATCATTAGGCAAGGCCTATATCTGATTTATTGAACATAAGAAGTAGCTGGTGAAAAGAGACCACATCAGCAACATTTTTCCCAGGAGAAATAATCAGGTGTTCAGTGAAGCATTCAGCTAAATCATGTTTTCAGAAGTGGAAAAAATACTAAATGAATTATCTTTGGGGGTTTTGGCCCTTTCATAATTAACTATTAGTGATGTGGAGTCTGGGCTTAAAAGTTATATTTGCTCTTTCTTAATTTAAAGTATGTAATTGAAAATGTTGAATGGCCTTTGGCCAGACCTACAGTTAAAAGAGATAACTCATAATAATTATTGTAATACATATGAGTTTTCTAGGAATAGAATAGAATTTGCCATGCTGCGTGTGATGATAGAGGGGCATGTTCAATTTTAAGTGTATTTGGAAAATATTTTAATGTCTCAGATCTTGAAATTAATAGTAGATTATGAGCAATTGTAAACAGACAGATAAAAGAAATTCTTTTTTCCCCATTATCCTAAAAAAAAAGCCCTGAAGTAAGCATGTTTATTCATAGCAGGTAAATAATTTTCATCACAAGACTTCTTATTCTAAACAAACTGTTAACTTGAAACAGCTACTGCTGCATGGCTATAAGGGATCTTCTCGAATGTTGTGAATCTACACCCAAATAATGCTGATTTTTTTTTTTTTTTGTTATAAATTTGAATTGTGAATTGTAGTTTTCTTTAAACATTTGGATTCTTGGAAACAAAGGTACTCAATTCAAAATTTATGGTGCAGTAAATAATACCAACTCTCTCTGATGAGAACCTTTGTCTGCTGACCCTGTGATAGACATATATGAACATATACATGTTACACATTATATACATGTTTGGTAAAACACAAACCCAAGATTTTGGTTTCTGGAATACTCTAAATCTTATATTACTGTGCGTACTCTTAGTAGCTAGGGTCAATAAAAAGATTTCCAAAGCAAACAGCTTGTCTCTGTTTGTTTAAACAGAAGAGAAAAAATATTTCCAAAAGAAATCAGCAGTGCTGCTAAGCTGATATCGAAAATTTTATTTATTATCAGCAGCCAAAACTCTTTAGAGATTTGTTTTTCATGGGAAACATCTTTTAAAAAAGAAGACCTTTTTAGTGATCCATTCTGTTTTTTCCAAGATCATGAATGATACAAAAAATTTTAAATCAACATACAAAAAAAATGTGTGGAATATGAATAAAAGACTTTGTTTTTCTCTCATGAGATCAATAGTTATTGGAGTGGGCTCAAGAGGATGTATTATTTGTGAACTGTGATCCACAAGTTACCTAATTTTCTCAAGGAAATATTAGAAAACTTATGTTGCATGTTGAAGATAAATAAAATGAAAAAGGTACTTCAGAAGAATTTAAATTACAACTTTTGATGACTAGTTTTGCACCTCATATTGACAGAACAGATACCTTGGCTATCATGAATCCATACTTCTAGGGCTTTGAAGAAGCCATAAATTCCTAAATTCATCTAAGATATATTTACATCAGATTTTAAGTGTCACATTTTAGCACACTTTAATGTTATGTAACATGGACTATTTTGCAATGTATCCCTAAATCATCCAAATCCTGAGACTTGTTAGAAGATGCTGGAGTTCTTCTCTAGTTTATTATTTCTAAATTTATATATTCATTATAAATTTATTTCTTAGGGAAACCAAAGGAGTCAAGGAGGATGGACAGTTAGCACACAGTTCTTGCCTCTGCACCATGTCCATGACTGTGTAGTCTGCACATGCTTCTCAAGCTTCATATCCTCTGGGAAAAGATCCTTTCCTCAAGTTTCAAATCTCTTGTTTTTCTTCCACAGCATAATATATAAAATTTTATTTATTTATTTTGACTTTTTCATTGGTGAATATGATAAATAAAAACTGTTTGCTGAAGGAGATACTCTGGCAGGTAGTCCCCTACCAGAAATTTGCCAAATTTTTTGGAATGTCAAATTTTAAAATCCAGATAATACATGAAAGCATAGAAGGGGGAGTCTGAGTTGCTAAGAAAAGGGAAAGTTATTGCATGAAGACAAAAGTCTTATGGAATTCTAAAGAGATCTCCATTTACGATATAGACAGAAATACGTTTTCCTTCTTATCTGGTTCATCCAGAAGTTTGTGTTCATGCTTAAAAAAATGGCATTCTGGGGTGCAATAGAGGGAGCATTGCCAGCAGACTGAGGGAGGTGATCCTGCAACTCTAGTCAGCCCTGCAGAGGCCACATCGGCAGTGCTTTGTCCAGGTCTGAGCTCCTCAGGACAGCAAAAGCATGAAGTTCCTGGAGTGGGTCCAGTGGAGGGTCACAAATATGATTAAAGGACAGGAGAATCTCTTATGAGGAACAGCTGAGGGAGCTGGGCCTGTTCAGCCTCAAGAGACGACTGAGAGGGTACCACACCAATATCCATCAGTGTCTGCAGGGAGGATGCCAGCAGGAGGCAGCCAGGCTCTGCTCAGTGGTGCCAAGCAATAGGACAAAGGGCAATGGGCAGGAAATTCCACCTGAATATGAGGAAGAAATTTTTCATTGTGCAGGTGACCAAGCACTAGAACAGGTTGTCCAGAGGGGCTGTGGAATCTTCCTCACTGGAGATACACAAGAACTCTCTGGACACAGCCCTGTGCAATGTGTTCTCACATGACCCTTCTTGAGCAGGGAGATTGGACCAGATGAACAACAATGGTCCCTTCCAACCTCATGTATTCTGTGATTCTGTGATTGTCTTATCTCATATATAAAATAGTTGGAATTTGTTCTCATTTTCTTCTTGCAGCAATTTTCTTTTAGTATATTTTTTCACTTCCTTGCAACTACCTGTTTTTCTGCAAGTATTTGTTTGCTCCTATAAGCAATGTCTTCAGATAACTTTGAGAATAATTTTTCCTAGGAAAGTCTACTGGTTTTCATTTCAATATCTAGGCAAACTATATTAAAGTTAGTTTGTTCCTGTTTTGTTCTGTTTCATTTTGCCTATAAGGCTTAATACAAATCAAGTACAACAGCATATGTATCACATATTCTTTTTCCAAAACTGATACCTTTTGTATTTCTAGAGTTGCTTTGAGTTTTGAAGATGTCTTGACATAGTATGTGCTACATATAAGAGCAACAGGCTGGGCTACATATCAAACACACTGAATCCAGACAGCACAATCCAGTTACAGCCATTTCCAGATATTTATGTAGTCCATGTAAAATCAAACCTCTGAACTGTGCCAAATTTCTAGCTTCTGATTTCTGTCAGTGTAAAACCTGGACAACTTTACTACCACCAAACTTTTTTGACCATATCTTACTTTCTTGCAAATACAAAGGACTCTAAAAATATTTGGACAGTAAGAAACAATTGTTTCAATTTGAACCTTTATTGCTGAGCAAAACCTTTGTTTTATATAAAGGATTATACTCATTTCAGCTTTTACAACATTTATAAACTAAACTCTCTCAGAATTCAACAAAAGAAAATGCATGGGTGATGCTTAAGCCAACTACTAATGTCTTGCTAATGAATTCAAATCTGTTTTACGTGAGTGGGTCAAGATAAAGACCCTGTGTATATCTATGTAGTAGATCAATTCATTCTTAGATTCATGAGTGGATACTTTTGCAAGTGTGGGCTTAAGAAATTTTTCACTCACTGCTGGCCACCTACTGCTACTGGAATGTGTTGCTTGTACTTGGAGATTCTTTGTAGGGTAAAAGAAAATATTTGGAGGGGATTATATTATTTTAGTTGTTTTTTTCTAAACCAGAAATTA
Source organism: Sinosuthora webbiana (assembly GCA_013397395.1). NCBI lineage: Eukaryota > Metazoa > Chordata > Aves > Passeriformes > Sylviidae > Sinosuthora > Sinosuthora webbiana. The sequence continues at coordinate 1,164,995 of VXBN01006317.1, read as the reverse complement.
AAAATTATGTATGACAGCACTACTGGACACCACTAGAAATTTTTTACTGATTTTATAGCCCACTGCAGGATGTGTGTGCATTGTTGAATCAGTGAAATAGTGCTCAATCAGAATCCTCAAATTTATCCCCTTAGGTTTCTATACGATTCCTGACAATGATGATGGAGAGCAGAGATTTAATATGGCAAAGCAAGTCATCATGATAAGCTGCAAGAGAATTCTAGTAGATAATTATTCCAACTCTTTGGAAAATCTTGGAATACACATTTCTGGCTGTAAAGGTAAACGTTTATATTTCAAAGAATAATAGAGATTATTTTGTGCTGAAATTTTTATACAAAACTGGGAAGTAAGTTCATTCCTTATGACTGAACATGATCTTCATTATTGATCTGCTTTAAAGTCCTTTTCAGTTTAAAATTATCTTAAAATTTAGTCATCTTTTCATTGTTGCTTTTAATTCTGCTACAATCATTCTTCTTAGATTCTAGTTTGTGGCTTGGAAAAACAGTAAAGGCCTATGTAAAGGCCTTCTCCTTCTCTCCTAGCAGTGAGGAGAAGTTAGAGATAAAACTAATTTAAACATTATTTATATGTATAAACGTCAAAAAAGAATAGATCAACTCCTCTGTACATATATATTAGATTAATACCAGTGCTCTGAGAAGCAACTTGACCTTCTAAACTGCTTGTAATCAGAAAAAACTTGTGGTCCTTTCTGCCCCAAACACTGACATAACCAGACATTAGTATCATTTCCAGTATTTGTTCCATCAGTATAAAGGCTCTGATATCAGGAAAGCAAAATGCCCTTATGGTGGATGTCTGAGGCCCTCTTAATGTGGTCTTGGTAGGAGTCTGAAGCTCATTGCACAAGGTGATTAACAAAGAGCAGGAGACAGTCCTTGTACTTGTTCGGAGGCATACAAGCAATTCATTGGCCTACACATGACACTTGACAATTTCACCCCTTAATTTACAAAGAATTTTCTTAATGAAATGAACTGTTAAGGCCAGTGAATGAATCTGAACTGTATATGGCACATTACCTATGCTGTATCTTAGAGCATGAGAAATCTGAACATGTTCAGGCATCTGTTAACAGAAATTGGAAGTTGTGGAAAATAAACCCCTTTTTCCTAAAGAGCTTTCAAGCAATAATTCACTCCTATAGAAAGATCTATCCTAAGGTCATGCTACCTTTATTTCATAATCCCAGAACACAGCAAGGAAGTGAAGCTGGACATGACCTCTTTCAACTCCTGTTCATCAGAGCAGATGATACAAACAACGCAGGCCTTTCACTGCAAGGCCTGTGAACAAGCTGGAATCCTGGTATAATTTTGCCAGCAAGAGAAATCCACCAAATTGGAAGCAACAAAGCATATTAACTTGTGTTTTTATTGAGGTTATCTTTACCCAGAATGAATTATTGTATAATTTTAAACAAAAAGCCGTTCTCATAAAAAGCATTCTCTAATTAACATATTTCTCCGTTTAAATGAAAATGTTCAGTAAGTTTTCATAGTTTAGTTGTCTGCTTCTAGCTATACCCCATTATTTCAGTGAGACTAACGCTATTTCACAATGAATAGTATCACAAGTAGGCCATGGAGCTCTAAGGAAGTTAAAATCTTCCATTCTGATTGTATAAACAGACAGTCAGTCCTTGCTTCAAAAAAGCAGAGAGCATTTACAGGAAGACAAACAAGGTAACCAAGAGAGATTTAGGAAACAGCTAGTCTTATTTCAAAACAAGGTAGACCCTGGACTGTATTCAGGCACACTTTGTGTTAATTCAGTCTCTGTTTTCCCTGCTGTGGTAAGCCAATGGATGTCTTGCAGACTTCTGCATTAGTTTCCACACACTGTGAGTAGAATCAGAGAATCAGAGAATTGTAGAATCACAGAATCATAGAATCATAGTAGAATGGATTGGGTTGGAACAGACCTTAAAGATCATATCGTTCCAAACCTACTGCCATGGGAAGGGACACTCTCACTGAGACCAATTTACTCAGAGCACTATTCAACCTGTTCTTGAACATCTTCAGGGATGGAAGTATATAACCTCTCTAGGCAACCTGTCCCTCCTAGTCAAGAATTTCTTCCTAATACCTGATCTAAATATACCCTTCATCTTGAGGACAAGATTCCCTCTTGTCCTATCACTACATGCTCCTACAAAAATTCCCTCTCCAGCTTTCATGTAGGCTCCCTTTAGGTACTGGAAGACTGCCTTATGATCTCTCTGGAGCTCTTTCCAGGCTGAACAACCACAAGTATCTTAGCCTGTCTTCATAAGAGATGTGTTCCAGCCCTCTGATCAACTTTGTGGTTCTCTTCCTCAAACAGATCAACATTTTTATTGGATTGGGGCCTCAGACTTGGATGCAGCGCTCCAGGTGGGGTCTCACAAGGGCAGAGCAGAGAGAGAGAATCACCTCCCTTGGCCTCTGCTGGCCACTTCTTTTGATGCAGCTCAGGATGCATTTGGCCTTCTGGATTGCAAATGCGCTTTGCCAAGTCATATTGAGTTTTTCATTCACAAACACCACTAAGTCCTCCTTCCCAGTGCTGGTCTCAGTGGTGCATCCAGCCTGTACTTGTGCTTGAGATTTCCCCAACCCAGGGGCAGGACTCTGCACTTGGCCTTGCTGAACTTCATGAGGTTTGCACAGGCCACCTCTCAAGCCTGTCCACATTCTTCAGGATGGCATTGCTTCCCTCCAGCGTGTCACTGCACCCCATAGCTTGGTGTCACTGGCAAACTGGCTGAGGGTGAACTCAATCCCACTGCCCAAGTCTCCTACAAAGGTGTTAAAAGCGCTGGTTTCAATACCAGTCCCTGAGGAACAGCACTCAATAGCATGATATTTTTAGATGGTGAGTGTCAATATTCCACTGTACATCACTCAGAAAACAGACTGAAGAGCAGAGCAAAACCAGAAAGCAAATAATACTATTTTCACTTTATTTCTGAAAAGTGGTAATAACAATGTGAAGCACCCTAGCTAACCTTAGGAAGTGATCTTTCTTCTGCATGAAACAGTGAATTTGAATCTGCTGTAGGTTTGAACAACTCTTCAGGTAAAACACCAAGGTCATATTAATTTCCACAGTGCAAAATTATAGAAAATTCCTGAATACAGAAAGCATGCCAGGGTAGAGTTTGCAATGGCACAGAGCAGATGTCACTTCTTGGTTTTGATCTTGAAAAATGGCACAAAGAGCTTGATTCTCATGCAGTGATTCTCAGTGTCTTCCCACACTCTGTGGGAAAACATGCAAGCTGAGGGTTTACCCCAGCTGCAGCAAGGAGTGTGGTACTAAATGCTTTGGTTTAGTGCCAGTCTGAGCTTACAGAGTCATTCACTGCACTGCAATGCCAGGAGAAGGGGCTAAATCATTCACTGTAGCACTGCTTTTGGCTAAATCTTAAAAGATCTCTCTGGGAGACTTATCAGGACCACACTGCACCTTCAACCTCAAGGCAGAGCAGGCTCTACTAATTGACCATTTCTAATCCCTGTGCTATCCGGCTGCATGGGTAGGATGGGATGGAAACAGGATAAGATGACAGTTTGCTGTCTTTTAGCTTGAACACTCCCTAAAGAGATGGAAGATCTGGCACATCTTTTGATATAACTTTTGAGTATTTGTGATTATTTTCTATGTAGTTTTTGAAATGCAATATATGAAATTCTCAAAGGCTGAAAGGTGTGGCCTAGGGAGAAGGTTCACTTTTCATTTGAAGAGAGACATTGTCCTGGGTTGGGCACAAAGTATTCTATCACCATCTTCATGTTAAATCCAGGTGGGACTGTGCCCTTCCCGGGGGCCCCTCCCTCAGGGTTATCTTCTGTTAATGGCCCATCAACGCCTTGCCCATGACTCATAGATAACTCCTGGAGGGAGTTATCTCTGTTTAATGGCTCATCAAGGATCCCCCTGCAGGACCTACATCCTATTGTGAGATGCTCCGCCCAGGGGGAGGAACCAAGCATTCCCACCTGGATATAATCTGGGGTTTGGGACAGTACAGGGGGCTTACCCACTGGATTCCCAGAGGACTTGAGCTACCAGACCTTTCTATGGGATCACTGCTTCAGGAAGACCATCTCATCTGGACTGCTTCCATCACCGTGATCAGGTTGTATTCTGACTCTGTCAGTGGTCTTTTGTATTATTGCATGTATTTTTATTTTACCTTTACTTTTTTTCCTTTTCTTCCTATTAAATTGTATCTCTGACTTGGAGCCTCTCATTTGTTTTGCTTTTAAAACCACTACAGACATCATTAGAATCCAGCCTAATTAAACTTTCTGTATGTTCATTTTCCTCTCTGTGTAAATTGCTCAAGGCAGACATGGTTACATTACTGGCTGTTACACAGCTCTGGTGATGGTGGTATTGAATTGGTTGCCTTTTGTTTAGTTAGTTTCATTTGTTTCGTGGTTTTTGTGGTTTTTTTTATTCCTTCTGCAGACAGATTTTAGGCTTCTCATTGTTTAGAGAAGTTCTGAAAAAGACAAACTACACAAAAAGGTGATGATGATACTGATTACTTGATTGGTGGATTTTTGGGACAGATGACACTGAATACATTTTAGAAAGCACAAAGGTAGCTGGCTGAAAGACTCAGATGTGCAGAAACCTACCTTGTAACACAAAGGAAAGAAAAACTGGAGTGCAATCAGACACTTAAGCATCTAGTGCCTTTTGAGTACCAGAAGACTATCCTCCCTGGCCCCAAAACATATCAATAAACTCTAGTTCTTTGCATTATGTGTCAGGCCATGAAGATGTCCAGGACACCGTTGGGAGTCTCTAATGACCCAGCTACTCTTTTTGGTTATTAGGTAGATTGCAAGCTTGGAAAACATGCATCCTTTCTCCTTGTAATGTGATCTTTGTGCATTCCTTTTAACTGTTGTTTAAAAAAATTACTTCTTCTGGGCTAAGGGATATGTTTGATTCAAGGCTGAAATCAAGGAGAATGTTTGATTTCAGAAAATTTAATGGGGACCCCCCAAAATTTTACTAAATGCAAGAGGTCTCTGACTTCTGCTTTCTATCTACTCTGTAGCATATCTGGTGCTCTGTTTTATACATGCATATTGGATTATCAGTTTTTTCCATTAGTCTCAGCAATTAATTACCTCTTTTTGTACAGATTTCATGCATCCATAATGTAGATGACAGGTTATAATGTAAGTATTCTATTAATTATTCGTATTCAATCAGCTGCATGCTTCAATCACAATTCTGTGAATAAGAAGCTACATACAGTTCCAATTGCATGCTCTCGCATTCTAGAAGTAGGAGTCTTTTTACCACTCTCCACCTCCAGGCAATATCACAACTATCCAGAAAAAAGATAAATAAAAATGCTAACTCCTTTTACTGTAGTCTTGTTACATTATTAATATTTAAATACATATTATTAAAGAACAATTGGATTTGAACTGTATTAATGGCTTACTTAAAATGAGTTCTGCTTTAAAATGTGAAGAGAATGTGCATATCTAAACATTCAAATAAGGGTGTTTAAGGAGGAAAATTGGTTTTAATTCTTTTATTCTTTCTTTAAATATTTTAGGCTTATATAATACTTATTCATAGCAAAGATATATTTGCAGTGATGGATTAAGCTGTTCTTTAAAGTGGTCAATGTATTGTTTCAGGCCTTATGTCCCCTAAATAATTTGTCGGAAACTGCTGAATTTCTAAAGAAGTTTCATTTCACCTTATTCTAAATATAGAAAATATTCAAATAAATAGAAAATTACCCACCCTCACAACACAACTGCACTGGCACTATTTTCCAATTGCTGCAATTTTGTTGCACATTCTTACTGGTACCAGAGCTGGTGGCTCATACTGGAGCAGGGATTGTTTTCACTGCATCATCGAGAAGAGTGATAACGGTGCTCTGAGACGTGTTAGCACTGTCACTGCACTGCAGGGCTTTTTACCAATTAAATGGGAAAGTGCTGGGGTACATCAGTAAATAGCTGTGGTGAAACACCAGTGAAAAATTGAAGGTTTTCATCATGTGTGGATTTTAGCCTGTGTTCCAGCATGAGGTTTCTGAGCTGTATAAAATTCATGTGGGTGGGAAAACTCATAATGGGGCAGCCAGCAACTGACTGTTAAACTGACAATTCTTTAATTTTCTATCTAGCAATTTTTCAGTTTATAGGAAAGTGGTAGGTTCTGTTTAGTTGGCACAGGAACTGAAACTTCTTGCTTCTGAGAAGAGATCTAACTGAAAAAATTAGATATAGCTCACATGATTGAAACATATTCTTACAATCAGTGAGGCAAGAAATCAAAGGAATTCTGCAGCAATGGATGGAGTGCTGTAATAAACACAGTATTACCTATGCATCTATATTGTAACAAATTAAACTAAGGGAACTAATTATTTTTTTTAAATTAAAATGGGAAAATTTATCTATTAGTATTTCCTGTTTGACAGCTAGAACAGGTAAAGGTCTATGCCTAGATTTGTACTGAATTACCTTAATCTGCATTTATTCTTATCAACACACTTCTACAATTGTAAAGCTGTGGCTAGAGACAGAAAAGGAGGACTTTTTTTCCTTGATAGAGAGAATTGACACCATGGACAAATGTAGGTGGTCAGTTAGGAGGTAATATTGATGTATGTATTGGAATAAAATGCTTTTTATTTTCTAACAGACTGACAGAAATGTAGATTAACTATACTTAATACAGGTAAATTTTAATTAATAAGATCTAATCAGAAGGTATTTTAATTTAACCTCAAACCTGAATCACAAGTGAACCTCAAGAAAATGTGAAATACCCATTTTGGTTTTATCGATGCATTTTGTACACACTTCCATGTAAGCAGCTCATTGCGACTGTTGCAGACTTTAAGATCAGAGCTGTGTGACTGAAGGGGGCTATCACCACCCAGTAACCACCAAAGTTGCAGTTCAAACACATGTGAGTCGATACCTTGGTGAAATTTAAAGAAGCAATGGAGAAACACACACATTCAGGTCTGCAGTTTTTCTCTGCTCTGCTTAATCCAGCCATGAAACCTTCACTGCAGATGGAGGTGTTGAGCAGCAGTGTGATGATGATATTATTACTTTCCATGTGGCATTCACTATCAAAACAGAAAGAACAGAAAAGAACTAAACCTCACATTTTCCTTCTAGCTGTAGAAAGAAATAAAGAAACACTCTTCCCAACCCATAACAAAACTTTTCAGAAGTGAGTTCCTGTGAGGGAAGTTCCAGCCTGAAAACCACGTGAGTTGACAGCGTAAGAAGATTTTGCATTGCGATGTGTCTGAAGACTACATAGGAACCACAGGCAGTAATGTAGCGTAAGCAACAAAGAGTGATAAAAGTGCTCTAGATGTTAGAGGGCACCTGGAGTTGGTTGCGGATGAAGTTTTGTTGTGAACATGAACGAGGAAAAGAAGAAAGAGGTAAGGATTGGGTTTTTGGGTTTTTTCCCTTTTCTTCCAGCGCCATTGCCTTATAACTCTTCTGAGAACCTTGTATTCTAAGACTCCACAGCTTCCAAAACCCCTTTTTTTAATATAGAAAAAAAAGGATATTGCCTGAGGAGAGCTGATGCCAAGATATTTGGAGATATTTGGTTTTTACACTTTCTTTTTTATTTTTCCATTTTTTTTAATATTTAATAATCATGGCTTTTTTTTATTTCTGAAATCAAGTCTTAGAGAGTGACTCTGGCTGAATCCACTAGGTAGCATCTAGGTAATTATGAAGAAGTTCTGTCTCTGTAGTCATTGAGTCTCAATGCAAACCTGGATGTGATGCAGCTGTTGCTGGAGTACAGTGTCTAAGGTTGGGGGTTTTTTAGGGTAACCAGATCCTGTGGAAATTGAGATTCAGGTGCCTGCTTGAATTTGGGAATCGGTCTCCTGTAAAATAAAAAAAGGCTTACAAGACATCAAATTAAGTGGGAAAATAGTGAAAAAGCTTCTAAACCCCTTTGTCTGTAAAAACAGGCTATTTAATCACAAGGGGACTTATTTGAGAAAATGGCTAAAAATGTCATGACCTAATAATCATAAAATAGAACAAACTTTGATGCAAACTCATTTGAAGCAGGAGCAGGGAGAACAAAACAATTAGATATGAGAAAGCAATTTACTGCTGACAGAAAGAAAAATAAATAGCTGAGGAGATAAATGAGAAATTGAAACATGTGGAATGAAAATGGGGAGGTATCAGAGATGTTAACGATAAAAAGTAAAAATAATAAAACTTGTGGCAGCTAAGAAACATCAAGTTGATTTTAGCAGTATTATGGACCTCTTCATCACAAAAGTGCTAAAATGAACTTAAAAAGTAGTCTACAACAGCTGCATCTTTGATTTGAGAAAAAGCAAGCATAGCAATGTATTTCCTAACAGACTATATGCACTAAACTATAAATGATGACTTTTAAACACCTGAGTGATGACTAAATTTTTATGACTAGAACTACGTAATATATCTCTATGAATATAAAATGATCTGAACAAGGGGACCGTTTAGTCTGCTGATAGTTTTTAACAGTTAGCAGTGTTGAAGAAGTACTAAAGGAACAGGAATGTGTAAATCTTATGTCAATATTTAAAAGAGCAACCATAACCTGAATAGGTATAGCTGGAAGATTTGGACCAATGCAGGACTATTAATGCAACTCTTAGAAAACCAAGTGTCAATAAAATTATTTTAAAACTCAGCAAAAGAGAGCATTTACAGCAAAATCTTATTCTAAAGACAGAGAGAAAGGATGTGGACCTAAATTTTTTGGTTTCCTAGTGATTTGCATACTCATTCCAGCTACAGAAGATCTGATCCATTCTGTCATTGTCTGAAGGCATTTAATTTCACTGCCCGGTTTCAGGAAGAGTGCTGTCTCTTCTTTATCTAGTGGCTCTGCATAAAACTCAAATGTAAGCTTGGGGTCAATATTGACGGTTTTCTGATCAGCTGAGTGTCCTCACCATTAAGCTAGCACATTGTACCCCCCCTTGCATTTTTTTTTTTTTTGACCTAATAATTCTTGAATTCATGCAGGATGGCTTCACTACTTCAATGTGAGGTCAGTCATTTGGGTCAAGTTCAAAGGCTGCTGGTAAACCAGAGGTCAGATCAAATGAAAATGTTGTTCCCTATGGCTTTAAACATTCTCTGCCTCTTAAATCTGGATGTCTTCACTGAGGAAAAGCTTATCTGAAATTTACTCAATAAATTTTCCACCTACCTCACACAGTTACTGGTGAAACAGCTGATAAGTTCATCACAGTACTCAGGAAAAAGAAGGCCATTTCCTGAAAGTATGATCTGGTATATCTCAGGGAAAGGAACTACCAGTGAACAATTCAGTCCAACTCTGTAAGTCAACACCACCAAATCACATCGATCTGTCCATATCAAAGCAGAACTCATAAGGTTATCTATTCTGAGAGGTAGATAGCTGATTAATACTGTCCTTTCACTCTCTCCAGTACATGTTGAAATTTGGTTACCAGAGCTGAAGAAATACTCCATCTACTTACTGCATGTTTAAATAAGCATAAGATTTTGTATTTTTTTAGGCAAATGTGAGTTCTGGGCTGTAGTGAGGATTCAAACTCTTAGATGTCAGAACATGCAGAGCTGAAAAACCAATTTCTTACTTTCTGAACTTCTGTGTTAGTATGTGTTCCCCATTAATCTCTTTAAAAGCTGACTGGAGCTAAGAAAATGTCCTCAAATAGGCATTGGATCAACCATTATTAAGGACCAATGGTTCTGATCAAGAAATTAATGTAGAGATTTATCAGTGATATGATATCTAGACTAATGTATATACAATTGTCTTTCATATATATATGTGTGTATATATATGTATATCACACAGACTGATGATAAGCTATACAGAATTTTGGGAAAAAGGATGTTTTACTTTGGTCCAGGCTTAGTTCCTATCAAAGTTTAATCAGAAACCACACTTCCTGTAGCTGCATGGTCTAGAGAAAATTCTTGAAAAACTCAGAAATCTAATTTGAAGTTTATAAGATTTGAAGTCTACTTAAAGTCTGAAGTTGGTCTAGATGTTTTTACTTTTCATCACACTTTCATTCTGCCTACACAGCTGTAACTAATATCCAAAAATTAAATATATACCACTAAGTAGCAATGAGATAGAATCTTTGAGTTCCCCTCACAGCTAATGCATTGTAACTTTGGAGTGGTATAGAAGTTCTTAAGAATTTGCTAGTGAAGATTTACTATACAATAAGAAACAAAACTTGACTGTGTTACAGTATTTATCCATGGCTGATTTATAAAAAAATGGCTGATGACCTTCAGATTTTAAATTAAAATAAAATTTTAAAATAATTTATTCACAGATGTCTTGAACCTCTTATTTCTTGAATGAGTGTAACATTTGTGTCTTGCAAGTATCGTGGGCCCCTCCCACCAACATAGTATCAGGTGATAGGCATGAAGATAAAAAATCATTACACTTATTACTGGATACATTTTTCTATTCTACAAATATCCAATAGCTATCAAACTGAAAAAAGAGAATCTGCAGCCATCATTCTTAACTCACAACATTGTAAATGTAGTAATTTAGCTGCTCAGTAATTTTTCTTTATTTCTGTGCTTAGTGGATTGAGTTCTGAAACATGATGATCTGCCAATAGTGTAAGTGTCAGTTTTGATAAAAAAAGAACACTCATGCCTATGACTCTCCTTTGAAGGACATAGAATCACTAAGGACTCAAAGATCACTGAGTCCAACTGTTAGCCTAGCACTGATATGTTCATCTTTAAACCATATGCACAAGGGCCACATCCACACCTTCTGAATACGTCCACGGACGGTGATTCTATTGCTTCTCTGCGCAGCCTGTTGCAATGCTTGATAACCCTTTCTATGCGGAAATTTTTCTAATATCCAATTTAAATCTCCCCTGCTGCAACTCAAGGCCATCTCCTCTCATCCCGTCAATGATTACTTGGGAGAAGAGACTGACCTCCAGCTGGCCACAGGCTCCTTTCAGGTGGTTGTGGAGAATGATTAGGTTCCCCCCTGAGCCTCCTCTTTCCCAGGCTAAATAACCTCAACTCCCTCAGCCACTCCTCATCAGACATGTGCTCCAGGTCCTTCACCAGCTTTTTTGTCCTTCTCTGCACTCAATGTCTTTCTTGTAGTGAGGGGCCCAAAAAAAGAACACAGGATTTGAGGTGCAGCCTCATCAGTGCCAAGTACAGTGGGATGATCACTGGCCTGTTTCTACAGGTCACATTATTTTTGATATAAGCCAGCATGCTCTTGGCCTTTTTGACCACCTGGACACACTGGGACACCATTTATTTGATTTTTAGTGTCACCTCTTGTGGCATGTTGTGTATCCCTTCATTGCAGAAAATATTACCTGAACCAAAGGAAAGAATCCCACAACATTCCAATTTTACCGCTTGAACACAGTTCCATTGCAAGTCCTTTGCTTCATTGCTGTACCCTGCATCTCACTCTCAGATCCTTTCATACTGGGAGAGGTGCACAAACTTACTTGTTACATGATGTGTGATTTTACAATATGCATTATAGAAACTATTGAATATAGACAGCTGATTATCTCCTTGTGGGTAATTATTTTTTCTTGGGGTCTTTTTTTGCTTTTGTTATGAGGACTATTTTCCTGAAAGGAAAAATTTTTAAATGGTGTTCATTCTATTCATAAAATCTCCAACTCTTTCTTTGTTATTTTCTCTTTGAAACCTGTTTTGACTAGTATTCTTTGCCAGATGCAGGAAAATTAGTACCATTAGCTTCAGTCTACACAGCATCTGACCTAGAGACTAGGGCCTTTTCTTAATCATCAGCCTCACTAATTGACCCCTCTTTTTACAGGGGTTATTGCAGTTAGGCAGCATTTCAGACTGCTAGCCTCTCTAGGCTATTTGCTTCAATAAACTCAATGTCCTTTTTGTATAAGTTGGGAGATAGATAATCATGTTGTAATCATGTTGACAACTCACATTATATAGCTGTTAAACATACAATCCTCTTTTATCTCAGCCTAAAATACATCTCTGTGACAGTAAGAAAGCAGTATTTTTAACAGGTACAAGTATACATCACAGGCAGTCATAACAGGGAGAAAAAACTGTTCCTTAAACAAGCATTCTTGGACAATTTCTTTTATTGGAATATTATGTTAGAGGACTTATGTGTCTTTTTACCCACAAAAGACACTTGATTATTAAATTCACATTTAAAAATGAGATTAAAAGATTAAAATATCAATTTGGTTTTTATGGTGATATATCAATCACTATCTTGATGTTATCACTCGTTGAACAATCTGGGGTTTTTTTTTTCCTATATAATCTCATGCTGTTTCATGCAGTTATGCAGAACTATGCAAACTCTAATTTTTTTATAGGAGGAAGTGACATAAGGATAAGATGCATGATGACTACTTGTCTATTTCCAAGAAAGAAAAAAAAGTAGGAAAAAACAACCCTGGATAGAGACACAAGTGAAATATTTAATGAAACTCCTCATCTGATTATTCTGAACCTGTATCTTACCAAACACTCTTCTTCCTCCTGGACCCACCTCTGAGAAAGTCTGTGATGGTTTGTGATCAGACTGATGGGCATGGGCACAATGAAGGAAGCTGGGACCATTCCTCTTCAGAGCCCTGACTGAAGCGCCAGTCTGTCCTTCTGTGCACCTCCCATTCTGGGGGCAGTGCCTGGGGTCCACCTGATATCAAGTTTTCTCTTCTGTGCCCATACTAACTGTACAATTTCCTGAATATAATGTTTTACTGACTTTGTAATGCTACTCTCAAACCTAGACAGAGACAGTCTGTGTCCTGGGGGTTGAGAGTAGAATTTGGCACTTTTTCCCCACTGTAGGAGAATCAGCACTATTAATAATAATGCTTATAAACAAAGTACCTTTGTGTATTTTATTAATTTTCCATAATTTAATGATGCCTCACAAAATTCTATTCAGTCAGGCAAGCAATTTTTTCTCCTGACAGACCAGTAAGATATCATTAATTTTTCATTTTCATCAATCACCATGGTAAAGGCCGTCTGAGAAGGTTTTGTGCTTTGGCTGGTAATTTGTCATGACAATTTTACAAGGTTGTTTTAATGCCTTCTTTTAGCTGATTGAAAATGTCTTATTTACTTCAATTAGTTTGACCAGTGAGACACCATGGTTTTATATAAAATGAATTGTTAATTGCTCCCCAAAGCCTAGGTAGACACCTGCTTTTCTATTAAAACACAGATCAAACTGCATATGTGGGGAGGGCTAAAATTAACTCTATTGTTCAGGCAAAGAAGAGAGACTTAGGGCCTTGCAATCTGTAATACAGTCAATCTTCTTTGTGACATAAAATATTTTCTGATTTTCAGTTAAGTATTAGTTTTGCAATATAGAAAAAATAACAAGCAGAAGCTGTTTTTTTTTTACTTGTTTTGTAGAGACTAATATACTAAATATATATTTATGTATTCATCTGTATTGCCCTAAGTGATAGATGTTTCATAAATCCTTTGTAAAGCTGTTGAATTAAACAACCTTTCAATGACAATATTTTAAGCTTAACTACTCAGATCTTTATAACCTATTTAATACTGACAGATGATAGAGAAAGCAATAAAGAAGATTTAAGCATCTGCATTAAAAATTTTGAAGGTCCCACAGTCCAGTCTCTAATCACACGGTAGTATTTGTTTTCTGTATATACTCTATGCAGTTCTCATAATGACATTAATATTTCCACATGGTGAGGTTGTACCACCACAATAAGGAAAGCAGTTGTCTACAGCTGATTTCACTAGGTCACCAACACATTCTGCAGCTGGTATGAGGCCATAATTAGTGAAATTAATTAGCCTCGGGAAACTAAGCCATGTGACCTACACTTAAATACACATACTCGTTGCTATGGTAGCCCAAATAGGAGTATGTCTCAAGCTGTTAGAGCCCCTGGTTTCCTTTCAGAATAAACAGCAGCGGTGTGGAGGTGTAGACAAAGCGAATCTATCTGTTGGATGTGGTAAACTGCACCAAATAATAAATGAAGTGAAGCTGGTACCTGAAGGTATAGCTTGATAGAAAACTAAATGTAGCATTTAAGCTCTGTGATGAAAAGCTTCACTATTTTCAAACTTCAGGCATTATCAGAATTTTATGGCGCTGGTCAGAAACACTAGAGGTAAGTAAATGTTGTGGTAATGTTTTTCCTTAATGGGATTGATTTCTTTCTCATATTCCAAATTGTTCTAAATACAAACCTATGAAAGCCCTTGGGCAGATGTGCCAAAGAGACCTATTCAATTTTAGATTTATACTTTTTTAAACTTCCTAACACTTTCAGACTGTTCCCATATACTCACCTTGTTTTTTGCTTCCATTTCTCTACAAAATCCTATTTACTTACTGGCATCCAAAATCTTATTAATTCAATGATTAAATGTCACCAGGAGATGTATTCTCATGTACTGAAGAATTATTAATATTGTTTTTCAATAATGTGACATGGCAAAATTTTTCAAGGTGTATGTTCAAAGATATATTTATTTTGAAAAATTAAGAAAGAAAATACCCACAGACATAAGGCATTCATGGAACTTTGACTGTAGGAAGACTTCATTTTAAAAGAAGTTCTCAAGACTATTCTGCAGCTTTTTGCATTTGAGCAAAGTTTGTGCTTGCAGACACAGAATTTCTTGACGCTGGGATTTAAAACACTATTTTCTAAATCATTTTGACTATGTGACCCTAAACTTTATTAGTCATCTCCGGTAATTTCAGAATTAAGTCTTTAAAAAAGACTTAATGAAGGAAAATTTTGCTACAATAAGTATAGTGACATAGGTTTAAAAGAGAGAAATAGCACTGGGAGGTGGCTTGAGTTCTCATGCATTACACCTGCTGGAATACTCTATATAAATTAGTCAATTTAATTGTTGGTTATATTTAGCTCCTGCAGAATAGGGCTGGGTAGTTTCCCAAACACTTATTGAAATAAATGGTTTTCTTTCTAACAATAGCTTACATAATGCCTACATTTCTTCTGAGATTCAGTGAGGCAGTTTATTTCCTTTTTATAATTATCTGAAAGATAACCTGGGTCAGATACCAATCTCCTCATGAAGGCTCAATGTCATCAGTGTTAAAGAAACCAAGCTACTTTCCTGAGGACTAAAAATAACTTTGTGGTGAGAAGTTCTTAAGAAGTTAATGAATAATTCTGAAAACTTGGAATACAGAAAATAAACTCATAATTTTACACATTCCTTGTGCAAATGTAAATATTATGAAATTTCTGGCTGTACAAATTTAAACTTTGGTGATCGGGAAAAGGGAATGATTTATTTGCAAGCCAGCACAGCACAGTGGGGCGGGGTGGTCCCTGAAGAGGAGCCTATCCTGCCTTGGGCTGGACATGTCCCATCCCAGCCAGCCCCAGCTCACCCACTGCAGGGCACTACTGGCTGTGTAAATGCATTTAAGGAAGGGCAAAAAAATGCACAAAGGTCAAAGGACAAGAAAGAAGGAAATAGAGAAATTTGAGAAATAGCCCTGCAGACAAGAAGGAGAGGGATGGGGTGCCCCAAATGCCAAAGCAGAGATGCCCATGCAGAGACCATAGCAGAGCAGAGGGGATTTCCTGCAGGAATTGCAGCCCAAGGAAAGCCCATGCTAGAGCAGGATTAACTTGGAGAACTCCAGCCACTGGAAGGGCCCATATAAGGGGAAGGGGCCCATCTAGGGCCCCCCTTAGTGCAGATGAAAAGAGAGGGAAG
This sequence comes from Sinosuthora webbiana, assembly GCA_013397395.1. NCBI lineage: Eukaryota > Metazoa > Chordata > Aves > Passeriformes > Sylviidae > Sinosuthora > Sinosuthora webbiana. The sequence continues at coordinate 1,149,156 of VXBN01006317.1, read as the reverse complement.
GAGCAGAGAGAGTATGTTTTACAGAGTGACCAAGTGCCCATTCCCACTCTTTATGTTGCTCGGGAGTGTAGAGGAGTCAGGAGGAAAAGAGTGAATGGGGAGAAAGATGTTGTTTTAACATTTGTTTTTGTTTCTCATTCCCAAAATCCATTTCAATAAGTTCTGCCAACTTTCCCTAAGTTGAGTCTGTTTTGCTTGTCATGGTAATTAGTAGGTGTCTTTATCTTGACCCAGGGTCTTTGAAATCCCACCTCCTCCCCCTGCCCCTCTGAGGAGAGGGCTGGATGAGCAGCTGAGTGAGTGGGAGTTTGCCTGTTGGGCAAGCATAACCAAGCACAGCAACCAAGAGGCTTGGGATGGTCCTCCAACTTGAAGCAAACCTGACACAAACTTTTAGCCAAGTGTATGCCTTCTTCTATCTAAGAAACTATTGCAGATGCTAAAGAACCTTCTCTCTAATGATAGCAGTTCTGGTTTGCATGACAACATATGAATGCAAATTCCATCTATAAATATTTTTATATTATGAAACTATAATGTTTAATTTTTTAGGGGTGGTTGAAGGAAGGTTGTTCTACATTGTATAGCAGTGAAATTAGATCTGAAGTTTTGCCTCCAGACAGTAAAGTTGCAACCAAACTAGCTGACGTACCAGGCCTAACACATCACATTTTGATTTCACATCAATCAAAACTCCAAATCATCTTATTTATGTAGTCAGGGGTCAGAATAGGATATTTTTTTCTTGTTTATTTATTTATTTTTGGCAGGGTGCACGAATTAAATCAAAAGCTAAACATTCTAATCATGGCCAGGCTTTTATCCACTATGTTTGTTATGTCCAACTTACTAATTATAAAGCTAAACAAAGCAAAATAAAAGACAGCCCATTGCTAGTCTTTTGAAGGGAGATGTGAATTTTAAAATATTTTAAAAGACAGGGCATTGAAATCTAGTAATGCAGATGATAATCATGTGCAAATATGAGTGTAAGGTTTAAGGAGTTAAAGAACAATAATTTTTCCAATCCTTTTTGGAAGGTGTATTTTCATAAGCATTAGGATGAGGGAGAAGACTGTGATGCACAAGAAATTGAAGAGTGATTGGGGACCAAAAGGAAGCTCAGAAAGAGAAGGGTAGAAAAAACAAGGAATTATAAGAAGTGTGTTTTTTGGGTTGAAAAGAACACAAGAAAAAAGTGACAAACACATAATAGAAGTATTAGAATGAATATGATGGGGAAATCTATCACTGCAAGCCAAACAAACAAGAGCTTAAAATTCAATAAATCTATCTATAAAAGAACAATAAATGCTACAAAATTAAATATATATTGTTTGTCTTGTATGGATTAGTAAACCATGCTCAGCTATTGCCTTTATGTACAAGAATTAAATATATAGAAATAAATAATAGCAAACATTTAATATAAAATAAAATGCAAATTTCTATCAATAAAACTTACAGTATTCTTTCAAAGGTTTAACAGTACTTTAGTGAAATAATAATGCATCAGACTTTAAATAGTTAAGCAAACACAACTAGTACCACTGAAAGTAATAATGTAAAACAAATACCTTCAATAATTTTAAGAAATGGTCTTATCTAACAGTATACTCTGAAGATATTAAGATCATGTGACTTCCTCTTTCTCCCTTTATAAGGCACTTCAATATCTTCAAGGAGATCATCTAAACTTCCTGAGGCTCTCTTTAAAGCATATTGTCTCATTTCTGCCACTAACTTTCTAAGCAAGACTGTGCCTCTGTTTTCCTACCTGACTCATTCTCCTACGTAATGTGATAAATCCTTCAGGGTGGAGACTTTCCTTCACTGGGTATACGTACACCAGTTATGCCACTGCTAAGCAGTGACACAAATAGCAATGAATATATTATCCTAATATTAGTGTCATGGTTTTAATTTGTGACTGTTGTCCTCAATGCATGTTGTTATAGAAGTTTAATATTTCCACTTTTCAGAAAAAAAAGGAGAAAACAAGATAGAGGCAAGAAAGATTATTGATCTGGCAAACACTACATAAGAAGCTTATGGTAGTGCAGAGAGCTGTGTAAAATTGTGTCTTGGCTACCCAAACTATGAAATGTCTGATGCCTTCCTTTCCTCTCCAGGGCCTAAAACATGAGTACAAAAGAAGCTGAAGCAGGTCCTAGGAATTAGATAATAAATAAAGTTGTGAATACTAATCAATCTTCATTCCTCTTCTTTGCAGGAGTGTAGAGAATCATCTCTTACCCAACAAGAAACCATTCTGTTACACTGAGTGAACATGAACCCAGAGGAGCCCATAGGAACAATGATAGTTGGGGAAAACCAAGACGCTTATCAGAAGCCTCTGACCTGGTTCCTCCCAGGGCTACCCTGGAAGGATGATCATGCCCCCTGCCTGATCTTTAAAATCTTCTTTAACTATTTTGGGGAGACTCCATTCAGTGCTCATGTCTGTGCATGGAGATCCAGCTACCAGCCACTGGGTAGGACAGCAAGTCTAGAGACCCATGCATCTATGGTGCTATCACCTAGAGAAGCTGGAGTATGTGTGTGTAGAGTGGGTATGCATGTCAGCATGTGCAATTGCCAGCAAACATCTAGCTGGTCTAGCAAGTGAGCAGGGTAAGAGATTTGAGAGTCGTGTTTTGGAGTAGCCGAAAAGGCTGGGTCAGATCTTGTAGAGTAGGTCTGAGAACTGGTACTGGAGGGACCTGGAGGTCTAGGCCAACTCCTGTAGAGACCATGACATCTGAAGTTTGGCTAAGACCAGAAGTGGGAATCATCTATGGAGAGGCCTGTTTATATGTGTTTGTGCATTAAATCAGAGTGAAACCCAGGGACTGGGTAGACTGAATGCCCGCTCAGGCAAGTTACTGGAGACATAGACCATGTGTCTGTCAGTCTCTGTGCTTTACCAAAGGTGCCCAGAGTATCAGCAGCTGGACTAAGGCTGTGGCCTTGCAGGCTTATATGTCCAGGTGCCAGTGATGGAAAGACCTGTGATCCAGGGGTAGCTGCTGCAGTGTCTGAGCCCAGCTGCAGGAGGGACCCACACAGACTGTGTGTTTCACTACATTCTCATTAGTCAGAGATAGGGACAGGGAAAGGATATTGATGTTTTATTGCTTGTGTGAGTGCATTCTCTGTCCATTCTGTGGTCTGTGTGACCAGCTGTGTGTACATATATATAATATGAAAACATGGTGTGTATGTGCTCACATGTGTGCTTTGGAGACTCAGGCTCAGCCTCACTGCTGTTTGGGCCTGTAAATGTGAAGCTATGGCAGCCTTTTCTCCATTTCCCTACTGGATTAACTCCTATCACTTTTTCCTATAGATAATTATCTGCTTTTCTTTCAGTATTACTCCTTTTCCAAATAACAGTTGTCATACTGTGTATGATCAGTGTGAAAATAAAATATTTTACGCAGAAAAAGAAGCAGCTAACCATTCTGCTTTTGTATGCCTTTACAATTTTTATTCTAGATCTACATAATCTAATTTAGGATAATGATGAAAAGGTCTACAAAGATTAGACGCTTGAGTAAAAACTTGTTGAAAAAAGCACAGAAAGTAAAAATTTTTGCCATACTGTTCTTCTATTGCTAATCATGAATATTACTTCAGATAGCAATGCTATGTCATTGTGTTTTGATAAAATTAAAATCAAACCTTGGTTTCTCTAGTGATATGAAAATACTCACCTGTATCTCAATACTAACATTATTATCACAATCCTGTCAATATGTTTTAAGAAAGATAGTTTTTCATCTGCTATTAGTTACATTTTTTTTTAGATCATCCACTCTCACTTATGGCTAAGTAAAAATACACCTGCAAAAACTACTGTGACTAGAATAAAGATGAAAGTGTTCCTAAAAATGCATCAGTCACTAACTCTCAGCCTCAAAAAGATATTCTTAGAAATATTTTCTTTTTAAGGAAATTTCTATTGCTTTGAATAGCAGTTTTGCTTAAGGAATATAGTGAGAGTACTTAAAACGCAGAGAGGCTGTCATGCTCAACAATTGTTTTGTCCTGTAGAGCCAAGGGTTAGAGTGTTGGCTCTCTTTTGATGCCAGCACCTTCTTTTAATGTCTATCCCAAACTGGTCTAAACTGTTCAGGAACCTCCTCTCCTTCTGATCTCATAGGGAAAGTAGAACAAGACAAATGGGTGAGAGGAGATAAGGTGATTAGCAGAGGTAAGTAAAACATTTCAGAGCTAGCAGGTCAATGTAAATACCTAACCAGAAGAATATCATTAAGTTTTGTTAAAGTAAATGTGACTACCTGGGTGCTTAAATGCAGATAACCAGGGATGTGTATTATGGTCATTTACTGAGCCCACAAGATCAAATGATTAATAGTCCTTTCATTAATGCAGTTCTCTTAATATTTGAAATGTTTCCCAAACACTGTCTAATTAAAGAAACTTAATGTCAATTTAATTAGTCAGTGATCACACCCTGTGTGATTAATAAGCGTTTTATAAATAATTCTTGTGCCTAACAAAGGCACAGGGACATAAATATTGGGACTAGAAATCAGATAGTACCCATCAGCCTTCTTTGTCCTGCCTTCCTTCCAGGATTGCAATAAGAAGTTAAATGAAACCCATTTAGAAATGAAACTTAGCTGCTTCTGAGCCTGGAAGAGTCCAATGTAACCATTAGGCCCTTCCTGGCAGCCATCCAATACATTCTATCAACCACCCCTAAAATCTGTTATTGGATTAAATGGATGTGTCTGGCTCCACATTTAGAGCTCTTCAGTATCTTCCCAAAGACATCTGTCATGATTGTAACTGGCTATACTTGCCTGTATACCCACCTCTAGCTGCACCTTCACCTCTTTATCCCCACCAAGCATTTAACCCACTACCATTATTTAATAACATTTGGGACTCAAAACATAGCCTGGAATCACATTGTGTCAGGCATTCCATACGTTTTTGCTAAGCTACTCTCTGCAATATACAAAATAGGAGAAATTATAATTTCTTTGTCAGCATATATACGGACACTGATAGAGTGATCCCTAGTTATATTTGGAATGTTATTACCACACTGTAAAAGATTATAGCAAGAAAAAGAAGATATGTCTCTTAAGTAAAAAAAAACCAAAAAAAAAAACCAAAAAAACCAACCAACCAAACAAAAAAACCCAAACGAAACACTAATTCAAAAAACTCTGCCCAACCTCAAAGCAAATAGGCATAAAGTGTTGTCAAGATAGCAAGAAAAAAAAAAAAATCTCATTATCTAGATTAATGAGAAACATTGCAAGAATACAATGGTATCTATTTCAACATGTGCAGGGACAGATACCCCAGTGGGGCAACAGGTAATGTACTAGAGATGATCTCTCCTCACTTTACAAAGGACATTGAGGTCTGGAATGTGTCCAGCAAAGGGCAACATGCTGATGAAAGGTCTAGAAACACGTCTTAAGAGGAGCAGCTAAGGGAGCTGTGTTTGTTTAGTCTCGAGCAGGCTCAGGGAGGAGCTCATTGCTTTCTACAACTCTCTGAAAGGAGGCTGTGGTGAGGTGGAGACCAGTCTCTTCTACTGGGCTTGCAGTGAGAGGACCAGAGGGCCAGGCTTTAAGCTGAGACAGGGGAGATTCAGAATGGGTAACAGAAAAAATGTTTTCACTGTCAGGGTGGTCATGCATTGGAATGGGCTGGCTAGGGAGATGATGGAGCCACCTCTCTGAAAGTGTTTATCTGGATCTGGCACTGTGTGATGGCTTAGTGGTTTAGGGGTTACAGTGGTAGTGCTGGGTGGGTGGCTGAACTGGATGCTTTTCTAACCATGACAATTCTATGATTCTTAGTCAGTTTTTGGCCATGTACTCATGGAAACCCCTGCAAAGCAAAATTTTCTAGTAGTTTGTATAACATGAGTTAAACTTCAGGTCAGCTTCGCATTCTGGACTCCAGAAGAAGCATTGAAATAGATTTTGAGACATTGCTATACCTTTCAAACCTCAGCTGACACTGCAAGCTGGAGCATGTAAACCTTGAAGGCAAAGTAAACAAAAGTGTTGGTAGTTAGGCCACACTTTAAAATTTGTAAGTGTCATCAGGAAGTCTTATACAAGGAGATATTTGTGGAAGTTAATCTAAAAACTTACTCTCTCAGAAGGATAAGTGGATGTAGGGTGGCAAAAATGTGCTGGAAATGGCTAAGAAATTTGTTCACTATTTTGTGGCCTGCAAATAGAAGAGGTGGAAAAAATCTTCTTTGGTGTCAACTCCTTGGAAAACAAATGGTTCTTAATTGATGAGCATTATACAGGTTCAGACCCTGCATGAGTGACATAACATGGTGTTAATGAGAGGTGACATTAAATATTATGTAAATTATGCTTCATGTATAAAAAAAGTATGGTACTTTAACCAAGGTTCAGGCAGTTTTCACATTCCCTTGCTACATTTACAGACTACAGTTGTCCAGACTAGTTATATTTATTCATGTGGAATGAAACAGCTCAGTGTAGATGAACCAACGCAGACCAGGGAACAAGCACAGCAGCAGCAGCAGCAGCACTGTGACACTGGCCCAGCAGCCTTATCTCACACTTAAAAAGCTGCTGATTTGAGAAATAGTCTGCTATTTCTTCAATAAGCTCAAGTTGGTGCAGTAGAGTTATCAAAGCAGACCAACAGCTGATCTGAACTGGGATGTCAGTATAAACTAAAACTGGGTGGGGGTTTGTTTTGTTTTGTTATAAATTTAAAAAGTAATGGTTGGACAGGGTGCAGGGGATCTCATGAGAGTCTTCTAAAAATCCACCTATTGTTAAGAGCCTCTGAATTTATTTTAATTTGTTCAGGCTTGAACCATGAATTGGGAAATCTTGTGTATTGACTGAAAGCAAAATCCTGACTTTCTATGAGTTTCCCTGTAAAGCAACTTAGTTAATTGGGTTATTTGTGATGGGTAAAAGCATGTCTTTCTTGGAAACACTTTGTTTTGTTTCCAAATGCATTATGACATTCTGAATTCAATGAAGCTCTCAGTTAGTTTATCTGGGGCCCATTAGCACATGTTTGTCACCACCCAGGACCAAAATAGAAAATGGCCTTATTTCTTATTCCTAAGAAATGTTAAAGTGTTCGGTGGGATAGTCATTAAGTCTCCTGATGTAGTGGAAATAACAATGATGTTTTTGTTGGGGGATGGGGTGTGGCAGGAATCATGAGGCTGTACAAAAACTGTAATCTCTTACTAGAATGTGGCTTTGGACTGTGCTAGGAATTGCTTACTCATGCTGAGCTGCCCCTGGGAGTCATGAGACTTTTGTTGTGGTCACATGCTTGCAATCACCATGGTGTAGGGTGTTTATCAAAGTCACTGAGGGAATAAAAGCACTGTGCTTTTTAAAGCAGGGCTTGTGGTATGAAATACATTTGCTTCATTTTCTGTAGAATAATGAGCTCACAGAAACTTTTACCAATGTTCATTTGAATGTAGTCATCACCTTCCCTACATAGTCTTATTTTGTACTTTAAAACCAGCAGTTACAATGTCCTCGTTCCTATTAAAAAGCACCATTAAATTATAGAAGATGGATTTATATATATTTAGTTTTCATTTTAATCTTATTTGGATGTTAAAAATCAGTACAATAAATTAAAAACTACTCAGATTATGTAAGTATACAATGAGGACTGGGACTTTGATTAGGAAAATAAAATTCACTCCATATTTTAGATTAATACATTTATTGTTTTATGAATTTTATCCAATGGCCCAAAAAGCTCACAACAAGATATTACATGCATCTAAAAGTAAAGAATCCTAGAGATAAATTTCTAGTGAATTACATCTGATTTCCAGAATACTTGTGGAGGTGAAGACAAACCTTTCTGTGAGAGATACAAATTGCTTGTATAAACATATTCACAGTTATACTTTCTTCTGAGTTCAGAGACCTGAATGAAAATCCCACATGCAAACATTCCTGGAGCCCTGAGTTAGATGAAAAAAAAGTGGAAATTGGCTCATGTTAGAATTAACACAACAAAAATTGATATATTCCACAGCATCAAAATTTGACCTGTTATTGTGTGACCTCGTTTAAAGGGTTTGAAGTACTTGTTTGTATCCTCCAAGGGCTTTTCTCGGTTGAATAATCTAATTATAATAAATGAATAAATTAATTTTACAATTCAGTTCTTAACCCTAAGCAGACATTGGAAAGAAAGTCCATCCTGAGGACTGGTGAATGGGCCAGCACAAGGCTGGCTAGGTGTTATCCCAGTTGGACTGTTCCTAATATTCAACACCTTTAATATTTCTATAGGTAATGTCCTAATTAGAGATATACTCTGGAAAAAAAAATAGTATTATGAGAAGACTTCACTGAATGTCAATGCAGCAGCTTTTCTCATGCGAATAAGTCTTCTGATAAATGCTCACGGGTGTCTCTGCAATATTTCTGCAACAGAGAAGAAGTGAGTGCTTTCAGAACTTTACATAAATTAAAAAATAATAAGAAAAGAATATATTAACAAATTAGACCCCCTATGCCAAGCCTGTAATGAGGGAATCATATGCTGTCTTTCTGGCATCTTTCTGGCATAAACTATCTGCAACTATTTATTAGCAGACATGTTCCTTTAGCAAAATTAACAAGCAGGAGATTTAAAGCAGTCAAATTTGTATAAGTATGGAAAAGGACATTTAGGATAAGAAAATTTAAATAGGTCTCCTCCTACTTTTTCTTACCTATTTTTAATCTTTAGAAAAGAGATTTTCAACTATCATTTTAAACCTGGCTCAGGATAAATATTAGTATTAAAATGTATTTAACAGCTTCATAGTTTTTAATCACATATTGCAAATGCATACTTATTACTCACTGAAAAGAAATGTACTCTCTAGTAAAGGAATGATGATTAAGCTAAAACTGTACCTTTGATATTGATTATCAATTAGTCTGTGTTAGAATCATAGGATGAATTAGCCCTGCAACATCATAAATTCAGAGATTGCCAAACACAAGTAAGTGCACTTCTTGTGCCGTCTCTGATAGCCATATCTGTCTGAAGGCTATCAAATAATATATAATTAAATAAAAATGGTTCCTGATTGATCTTTTTTTGTTAAAGAATAAAAAATATGGAATGAGTGAAGCACTTTGATCTAACAAATAAGTTTCTGCCCAAAATAGAATTTATTTTTATGGACTGATTTTGAACAGCTGTTTTAAACAGTCTGAGTTGTGTTCCATCTAAATTCATGTGCATCTGGATTAAGTATTCTTTGGTGCAGGACATGCAATTAATATGATAAAAGAAAGTAGTTGGTGGGCATCCTGATTGGCTGCTAGAAATTTCAAACCATAGCATATCCCTGGCATAAGATCAAGTGTCACATATTGGATGCTCATCACATGTGAAATACCAGGATGCCAACTGCTTCTCATTTAGCCAAGCAACTCTCTGGCCTTCTCCCAGAAGCTGGCTGGTACCCATTCAAAATTCACAGGTTGGTGGGACTGTGATCCCAGCAATCTTTTATTCCTCAATTCGCTTCATTTTTTGCTCATGGCTTTTCCCCTCTCTCTTCTTGTTTCACTGATGATTGCTAGCTTTCCTCTTTTTTTTTCTCATTTGTGCATGTATGTGTGCCTTCCTCTGTACTCTATAATTTCTGCCTTTTTCCCTTCTTTCTTTCTTTTTTTTTTTTCCAGTTAACTATGATTTTTTCTTCCACACTACTTTCCCTCCTCTGCACTTTTGTCTAAAGTTTTGGTGTGTCATTCCTTCAATTTTGCCTTCCTTTGTAAATTAATCCAAGCCAAAGCACACGAAATATGTTACATTATCATATATTGTCAATATGTGTACAGTACACATGCCACCTGGATAGAGGGCAGTGATATACTGTGGAGGGTGT
>VXBN01006317.1:1086354-1139199 GCA_013397395.1 Sinosuthora webbiana | reverse complement strand
TTTTTTTTTTTTTTTTTTTTTTTTTTTTTTTTTTTTTTTTTTTTGTTTCTGGTGAGTGAACTGCCAAATTGCAGAATACAACCACAGAGGAGTTCTCCCTATTCTCTAGGTAACCCTAGAGTGCTAATTTTCTTAAGTTCTGTCCTAAAGAAAAGCCTTATACTATGTTTTCAGTCATCACAGCATTAATGATTTTAAGATCATTTCAAATGAGGTGAGCTTCTGGCCTTCAATAGTCCTAGAAGGTCATTAAATGGTTGTAATATCCTTATTATGCATTTTCACATACCATTCTAACAGTGTTGTGAGATATCCATCATATTCCTCACAGAAGTTTTAGATTATTATAAATTTTCTCAGTAAGTTTTCTCTGCATTGTTCAATAAATCTTGACCTCTCAAAGCTATGTGATTAATGAGTGAAACAATGTTATATTAGGAATTGAGTTGAACCCTGAGCTGCCATATCTCATAATTTTGTGCCTGAAGTTGAACAATTCACTTGGTTGTTTTTAAAATATTATTCATGCAAGCTCTGTACAACTGAGATCCTGTGAGTACTAGATTTTCTTAGGGTTATTATTTCCTATTCCTACAGTCATAAGAAACCATAATTAGACAGTCTAGAAATATCATCCTTAAGTTCTCAGCAGTAATCAAGCAATCTGGAAGCCTGAGAAGCAGCAAGCTGCAAGTGAGATGGTGTTTGCTTCTGATAATGGAGGATATTTCAGAGAATGTTCTAGAGATGCACATTTACAGAATCCTCCTGAATTTGCATAAAGCACAATCTAGGTGAAGGAGTCTGGGTCAACAGGTCATCCTTGGAATCATATACAGCACTTTTTATTATTTTTTGCAAAGACTGTCACCTATTTCCCTGAGTGCCCTATTGCATTGTAGTTTAACATGATATAATTTCTATCCTGTATCTTCTGTGTATGAGGTGGCAGGATGTTTTACCGGCTGATGTACATTGCACACTGCCTATATATTGTATTCTGAGGAAAAAGTTATAGCAAACTGGATGTTCAGAGCCCATTTCACTTCTCAAAACCTGAATATCATATGGACACATCTCAGTTAATGAGTTTTTAAAATCATAATGTTAATAGTCTTCAAACTAAAAGAGAAGTATTTAAACTTTGGAGAAGTCTTTGGGAAAAAAAGGGATAAAAATTAGAGCTGATTAAAGTGCCACTTTCTTTCTTGTGGCACTATCATTTGGTCAGAACTAGTGTGGTAACAAATTGGTGCTAATAAACTACAATTACCCCACACCTCTAGAAAACACTCATCTAGTGTTACCATCAAAGGCTAAAGGAAGGCCAGTCTGGATGAGCATTGTGTTCAGAAGTAATCTGTAAATCTACTGTTGCCTCCTGCTTTTGCCTCTTGCCTGATCATTGCCTTTCCACCACAGTAAATTAAATGGGGGATTAAATGTTAAACAAAAATTTTTGTGGTATCTTTTTCCTACTTCATCAGCAAGTGAGATATGTGTTCAAAGTTGTGCTGATAATGTAAAATGCCTTCCAAGCTCTCTTGATATAATCTCAGTGACTGAAGGAAATAACTACTTCTTAAATCATGTAAGCTTTTAAAAAAAAAAAAAAAAAAGATGGTGTCTGGGAAAGAGTTGGCTCAAATATTCCTTTCCTGTCTGAACAGAGAAAGAAAGAAGAGGAAAAAAAGAAAGTAGTATATGTCATTAAGAATTGTCTTAAAATTCTTCAAATATGAATGAGCAAAAGCAGTACAAGTTCATTAGTAAATAAAATATGTACGTTAGCTATTTGATTTAAACATCTACAAAGCAGAGGGCTGTATTTGAATTAGTCATCCTTGCCTCCCTTTTTAGTCATTCACTGGAGAAAAATAGGAACTTCTAAATTGTAATTCATGTGATTTATTTTTAGGTTTTACATAAGGATGAAGATGAGCTATGAAGAAATGCCCTATTTTTGTCTTTCAACTCTAAATGGAGTTCTGACAACCACATTTTAGATTATCATGTCTATAATGTATATGTCTAAGATCATGTAGTATCAGTGCATAATAGTGGAAGAGGTGGACCAGTACATAAATGGCAGCTTTCTTGGAATAGGAGGGTAATTACGGTAATAGGGAGGGGGGAAATAAAGTTTCCTGCTGACACAGACACACAAAAGCACTTGAGCAGATGGTGGAGGAAGATCAGCCAGAACTCCATGTACCTACATGGCCAAGTAAATGTGCAGATCAAGCCTCCTTCCTTTTCTGAAACACAAGTATTGAATCAGAGAAGAACTGTCATTCTGCTAATGAATTAATGGGTTAGTGTTAAAAAAGAAAACAAAACCAAATCCAGAAAGTTATTGTAGAATTTGTCCTTGTTTTATAGATCAGAGGTTACAAAACATCCTGATTCCTTCAGATTGAGGACTGTAAGTTAAGATGTGGAAACAGGTGAATGCAGTGTCTTGTAAGGAATCACACACTAATCAAATTCAAGACTGTAGTATTCCCAGCATACTGAACTTGGAGTTTTCTTAGTTGAAGAATGCTTGACAGGAAGCAATTACACATCTCATACTGAAATAGTCACAGAAATAAAGAATACTAATGCAACAATTACAGGAAAAGAAAAGGAATCAAACAATTTTCTGTTCTAAGTAATATTTTGGTATTAAATATGGCAGTCCTATGCAGACATCTTTACTTGTTAGATTCAAAAAACTACTCATAAATTCAAAAACTGCAAGCCACCAAACACTTGTACAATGTACCAATATTTTCTTGCTATTTTCACAGCAAAATTTTATTTGTAAACCAACGTACTCCTTTCTGCTGAAGTTAAACCCTTGTCTATCTGTGTGAATTAATCTTCACTAATTTTTTTAAATCTGTATGTTTTCCTACAAATTATGTCACTCAGGTTAGGCGAGGCTGTTTCTTCAGCACCCATAATTATTTCCTTAAAACAGCAAGAAATGGCCAAAAGCAAGTGTAATGGGGACACATCTAAAGAAAAATATACTGAAAAGTGAGCAGGGTAAAAGAAGAAAGGGTGGTGCAAGACCAAGGATGGTAAATGAAGCCAAATATCTTTTTAATTCTTAAATGCATTTAAAGACATTAAACACTTATTATACTTTAATAATATCTCTAATTTTCAGGATAATACCTTGTCTGGTAATGCACCCAAATCCCACTGCTCTGCAGAGCTTTGCTAATGGTGCTCTAACCTTGCAGATAAGAAAATGTCATCCAGTCTATCCAATCTACTTACCAGAAGAGTTTACTTTAACTTATGAAATCTTTTGTTTAAGTGCATTCTTGGTTTGTTGGTGGCTTTTAAGTGGCATGTTCTTTCATTTACCCAAAAGAGTTATGTAACTTCCATAAGTAGAGACAAAAATGCCAAAAGCAATATCAAAGTGTCATTGAAAAAGAAGTACACAATTGCTGATTTGGACTATAAATCATGAATGGACTTAAACTAAGTTCATTTTTGTATAATATCTACTGGAAAATATCAACTTTTGTATTTAAGGTCCCAGATTTACAAATCAATTCACATCAGAGGAAGGATAAAACTTAAGGATGGTTAATCTTTGTCCAGTTACTTCTGGACATGGAGATGCTTTTCACCATAAATATTCAAAATTACTTCAGAATCTCTTTTTTTTTTTTTCTTTACTTCCTTCTTTCTCTTATTTAAAGCAAGTCAACTCTTGCATTACTTTTCTTTAAAAAGGTAATTCTTAATGATCTGTATCTACTGATCTGTCTTTTCTGTGATATTTTCTTGACACTGTTTACAATAATGGCTTCTGAGGAAGTTTCTGGTGTACAGTATATATTAATAACTTCCTCAGAAACTCAAATGTACTTGCTACTGGCACTAATTGTCTCTGTCAAATGAACTGATGGTTTCTAATTGGAATGCATTCACAGAATATCACCGTGTTTGGCACTAATTGGCACTTCTGTTCACATCATCAGCTGAGAGGTTAAGGACAGAGTGAAGACTGAAACGATCCTTTAATTTTTAGAAGATGTTTTTATATATGTCAGAGTTCAAGTGCATGAGCAATGTAAGACAGGGATCTAGATGATAAAGATCTTGAGACTAAGTTTTCCAAGCCTTTTTCCCACAATTATTTTGTAACCTCTTCCCCAAATGCCCAGCAAGGAAACCCTTCTATCTGCCCACAAACCCTTAAATATTCTCTTTTTCTACAGGAGATAAAGATCTGCTATGGAAAATAAAATTATGTAAAATTTTCTTTATTTCTGTCAAATTGATGTTTTTATTTATATATTTATAATACACCAACTGATAGTTATCTTTTTGGTTTTAAGGTGCTTTGAACCTGAGGATCATACATGTAGTGGCCAAAATGCTTTATTCTGGACAAGAACAAAACAAAACTTTCAAAGTAAAGTAAGACATATAGAAGTCTTTTTCATTTAAAAATTATCTTCTTCCATTCATCAATATCTTATTTTTAATAATTGAGCTGTTATGAGATATTACAAAAGGGATGAACTTGCAAATTAACAATGCAGATTAAATGAGTTTGAGTGCTCTGGGTTTTCATCTGACAATGGACATTCATGAGCCTTTTGTTTCAGTAAATCTTTGTGATATATCAGTTCATAAGCTTTGTCAAAGTGTTTGTTGAAACACCCAAACAAGTGTTAAAGAATCTGATTATCCTTAAGGATTCAAATATCTCTATTAATGCTGTTTCTCTGTGCACTTTTTCATTAGGTTTTTGTAGTTCAATGTTCTGTTAAATACAACACTGTACTTCATTGGTTGGTTATTTTTCAAGGAAGGATAAAAATATTTCCATTATATGGACATTTCCTCCACAGTAAGTGTAATTAACACATAATTATATGTAACAATATAAAACTATGTGATATTATAGCAGGTGATACGACAGGTATGGAATGTTCAGCCCAAGCAGGAGAAAATGAAGAACCACATACAAAGTCATAGACACCCAAAAGAAGCCCATGTATCTCCCAAGCAAAGGAGATGCAGAAGGCAGAAACAAACACCAGGAATATGATGTTGAGTTTGTCACCAGTGATGTTAGGTTTTGTAATGAAGACAAAGAAAGAGTCTGAAACAAATTAATCGTAAAAGACATTCTACACGGGAATTGCCAGGCCTATAAAAAAGAGTAACTTCAGAAAGAAAAAATGGCCACATGGTGTGAAAAGGATCATGATTTGATAACAACAATCATTGATAAATTACATAAGAAGAAAAACTAATCTGATTTGTTATGAAAGTTCAATCTACCTGTTCTTGTTTCTAGTTTTCTGGAATCTGCATTTGTTTTTCTACTTTCTGGCTGCTTTACATTTTTCTTAGGTTTTATTTGCATTATATTTTTTGAAAGAATATCCCAGTTTAGGCTTCATTGATCTTTTTATTATGGTAGGAGTAAATTAATAGCTTGCTATCAGTTGTCCACACACTGGCAAATTACCTGACTCAGGTTTATTTGTTATCTGCCCTGACATACGAACAGAAAGTTCAGCCTTACTATGCAGTAATAGATTGCAGTTCTTTTATTATAGCTGTCCCAAAATATGCTCCAGAATGCTTCTTCTCTGTTTCAAAAATAAAATTGTTAGAAAATCCAGATATTACATCTATTTTTAGTTGTTGGTAGTAGCAATAATTTCATGATGGGTACCCACACTTGCTGATTGCATCTTTTATGTTGTACTGTCTCCCTTAACATTCAGATTGACAGATAAATAAATAGAGGTGGATTGAAAATTTTCTAAATTAGAAACTCTTCCTAAATTTCCTAAACTCTAGTCCCAAAGAGTTGTGATAGAAAGCATAAAGTCCAGTTGGAGGCCCATCAATAATGGCATACCACAGGAGTAAATAATGGCACCAGTACTGATTAGCATCTTCATTAATGACTTTGATAATAAGGCAGAGAACACCCTCAGGAAGTTTGCAGATGATATAAAATTGTAAGAAATTGTTAGTACACCATAGGGGTGTGCTGCCATTTGGAGGGTCCTAAAAAAAGGCTAGAGAAATGGACCAACAGGAGTCCCATGAAATTCAATGAAGGGAAATGTCAAGTCATGCACCTGGGGAGGAACAACCCCATGAACTGTTCAGGGACTGACTGGATTGACAGGAAAGGGCTGGAGGTTCTGGTGGACAGCAAGTACAAAATGAGCCATCAGTGTGTCCTTGCAATACAGAAGGCTAATGGTTTCCTGAGCTGCTTTAGGAATGCTGCTGGCAGGCCAGAGGAGGTGGTCTTGCCCCTCTGTTCAGCATTGGTGAGACATATCTGGTGCATTGTGTCCATTTCTGGGCTTCCCAGTACAAGACATATATGAAAATGTAAACTCAGTAGAGGGACACTGAGAATTGAGTGAGAACAAGCTCTAATGTGGATTTGCCTTACTCCTGCCCCCAGAAATGAGGTGGAGTGGTGTAGAATAATCTCTTAGCCATACCCACAAGGCTCCAGGCTCTGCACCCTCATGAGTACCGTAAAAATTTAACTCTGCCCTGGCAGGTGCCAGGACACTTAATTATCACACATCCTGTTTAAAGTGGCTTATCTCTCTTGTTAAGCAATGCACTTAAACATGCATAACTTTAGGAGTAAGATAAATCAACTTCCCTAAATAGGACTATTCATACTTTAAAGCAAACACATATGCTTGAATCAGGGTCCACATGCTTCAGCTATTCCTTCCTAAGGTTGTTTTTGGATTGGATCAAATCATATTGTCATGAGCCTCATGAGTAATCATATAATCATGAATCATGCATTCAAAAAAACAGGACAAATCATCAGTTTAATTTGTTATGCCGATAGATCATCTGACTAGCTCTAGATGTTTCTGAATGAATAATTGATTTTTGCCCTCTATCCAGTGCTGTTATCTAGTCTGAGGTTTTTTTGCCTCTATAGTCCTCTTTTAAGTGGACTATAAAGGCCATTCTACATGGTCAGGTTTTATGGATAAAACTATATTTTTAAAATAATAAGAAATTTGAAACTGCTTGCATTTAAACCACTGGAAAAATATGGAAAACAGCAATGGCACATGCGGTTTGGCAGATGAGGACATTATAGAAAGATGCCTCCTTTTTTGAGACTCCACAGAATTTCTCTTTCACTTTTTACAGTGAGTCAAAGCTCTGCTTCTCCGGGAAAAACAGTTGCACATAGTATTCTGACTTAAAAATGCCATATATGTCAGCAAAAAAATCAATACTGCTTTGTGCAGATTCCTCTCTAGCTCTGCATTTGCACCAGCCCTCTGTGTACTCCTCAAAGAGCTGGTAAACCCCAGACTCAGTTTGGCTTATGATCTTTTGAGTGCGGCAGTAGTACATTTTACTTCTGTAAACACTTTTTTCCTCAAATCTGTCCTCCTTGGGTTTCTTGTTAGTTTTCAGGTCATTGCTTTATGTTTTGAGCTAGATGGGCATCCTTTGACCTAAGTGTTGTTCTTTACATCCTCAGATGTATCATCCTCAATGGATCAGGTTTTGTTTCTAAACTGCATTGCTTTGTCTAATAATTTTAAAGCTTGCTTAAAATGTCATAGACACCATAGATGTATTTTTATGCTAGATTTTATCTGTCTTTGAAAGCTGTGGTAACCACTTCACACAAAAGAATAACTAAAAGAGAAAATGCTGTATGCAGAGCAGCCTTTTTTTCCATTCAGTGCTATGTGAACAGCTAAACTAGTATGGAGCTCTACTGCAAGTACACTGCAAAACAAGTCAGTGCTCCTTTTATCCTTGGTGCTTCTTTTTTTCCCCCTTGATATCCCATTTACCTTTGACCAGCAGTGTCTGACAGTTTGGATTTATCAGAGGCACTCAGAGTAGAGCAGCTCTGTGTCATTGTGTCTTCCCGCTATCAAAGGAGCTGGGCATAGAAGAAAGCAGTTTCCAGGGCATTGTGACCATATTCAAGGCTGTCAGAGCACCAGTAGAGATCAAAACTAACAGGTCTTTTATTAAAAATGCTGTATAACTGTAAAAAGCTATCCTTCTTTATGAAGTAGCAACTCTGCTGTTGCTATACTGTGGCACTGCTGCATAAAAACTTTAAAATTATTTTTTTTAAAAATGAAATCATTCCACAAATCCTTTTTTTTTTGTGTGTGTCTCTGTTAATGATTACTGCTTGTCCTAATTTATTAAAGAAATAAAATAAATAATTTGACCCATTTGCAGGTGTTTCACCTTCAGCCTCGGTAGAAAACACTTGTGTCTCTACAATAATACTTACGCTGTCAGCTCCTCCTACCCCCTCCATGACAGAGGCTGCTCTTGTGGTAAATGTCTCTTCAGCGTGCCTGGCTGCACTTTGTTAATTTACAGTGAATCAGTTTGTTACTCTTTCAATTGTGTAAGCTCTGAGGCACTGTCAGACCACAGCAGGCAGTGGGCTATGCAGGAAGGTGGTTCTGAGCACGAAGTGGGAGCACTTAGGCTTAAAATGCTAATTTCTGCGAAATGTGAGCTGCTGACTCAGAGGCTAACAGCATCTACACAGTTTCATCTTTCACAGCTTTACATTTCACTCTGGCACACACAAATTTTTTGAAATAGCAAAATTATTTTTTTCAGTGAGTGTATTGCTCACAAAAATATGCTTATGCTTCACCACCACTTCTTAAGAGATTAATTTTTTATTACACAGTTAATCAAAATATTAACACATGGAAAATTTATGTGATTCAGTGACTCAGAAGGGTGCTACGGTGGATTGTGAAATAATAAATGTGTGGGTGAAAATAGAGAAAAATGAAAAATACTGTATTTAACTTTGGTGTATCCACTATATTGAGGATTGAAAATAATTCATAGGTTATCAAGCATTTCATATAGCTGGATTATTATTTTTCATGCATGGTACATTTAATTTCCAGTTGTACTGTGACAGTTAGCACAAACCAAATATATCGGGGGGAGAACACACCTGAGAATGAGGGTCTCTGTCCATTTTGTCACTGAGGGGGAGGGAACAGAGTTCGGGGCACAGTGCTTATGAGGCAGAGGAGCATCATATCATCCAGAGAACTGTGGAGTGATTTGGTTATAATGGACAACCTACGGTTCAACCTGAGGTTCAAGTCTAGGGCCAGGACAGACCAAGTTACACAGGAAATTGCCCAGATGAGCATTAAACCTGTCCAAAACCAGAGATTTAAAGATTTCACAGCCTTTCCTGTTTGACTATACTCATGGGGAAACCTTTTTTTTTTTAATAACTCCAATAACTAATGGGAATTTCTTGTGGTACGACTTGTGACTCTTTACTTCCATCCTAAGACTGTCCACTTCTCAGAAAGTCTTACTCCATCTTCTCTATAGCCTTCCAATAGATTGAGACTATGTTAACTTTTATTTCTTAAGAAACCCTTATCCTCCTCCTTTGAGAACAAATCCAGTTTTCTCAATCTCTTCTTTGTGCTGTGTGCTACAGCCCTGACTCTCTTGGTTGTCCTGCATTAGACTCACTCCAGTGTTCCCATGTATTTCTTGTACTGGGGATCACAAAATGGACACAGTACTCCTGAATTCTAGAGTTGAAAAAAAATATTGATGTTGATTTTAACCCAACATATGTAGCCAGAGACAGTGGCTACAGTATCATGCTATCAAGCCTGCAAAAAAAAAAAAAAAATTAGTAGACATCAATATTCACTTTGACTAATTTGTTAATTTTCATATTGTACACTAAAGACAGTTATCTGACTGTGCTATTAATTCTGTAGGCAAAGATGACCACCGTTGGATATTTTTCTCACTTATGGTATCCCATATGGTCCTAAAGAATCTTAAAGATGCAGATAATGTGTATTGACATGATAACTTCATCTAACCCATCACATCTCAAGTCAGATCATATTTACATGAGTGGAAACACTATGGGAATCAAAATCAGATTAGAGCAAATAATGTTTTGATATCTCAGAATACCTAATAGATGAAAGAGAGGAAACTTAAAAATATGTCCAACTTTAGAGCTGCAAAAAAGTGATTTATAGCTGTAAAAATAGAAATAGTGGCATTAAATAGCCAAACATGATTTTACTCATGGAATAGCAGCTAAAAACCCCAGTATAATATAACACTGTCTGAAAAAGATTTGTACAACACAGGCAAGTTCAGCTGGAAAAGGGTCAATAGTAGAAAATGCATTTCAACCGAGTCAAGTACAAGTGACTTTGGAAATTGCTAGGAAGTATTTCTGTACTGGAAGCCGTTTCTGTAACTGGAAGCAGTTACTTGCTTCCATTGATTTTCAAATATTGCATTGTGAGACATTATCTCAACAGGAAGGAAGGAAGGAAGAAAGGAGCCGTAGTACCATTCAAAAAGGACTAAGGCCTAGGAAACTATGCTCAGTGACTGCTAGCAGCATAAAGTTTATTTGGTGGCAAGAGTTCTTTGTGGTCATTTACAAAAAAAAAAAAAAAAAAAGGATTTTCAAGTAGCCTTCCACATCTCTTCATAACAAAACCATAGCAACCCCCACGCAAAGTATGTGAATGAACGTGTTGCTGAATGCCTGTTTTGTGGGGAATGGCTGGCAGTTTTGGAGCTGTGGCCCTGGCAACAATGATGCCTGAGTGTTTTCCTATAAGTACTGGAGCTGTCTAAGACTCTCGGAGTGAAGAGGCAGGAACGACTGTTCTAATAATTTACCCCAACTGCCAGCATATTCCAGGCCACAGAACCTCCCTCAAGCCTTGTCTGCTTTAGACCCTTAAATTGTGCTTGAACTACAAAGATGCTGCTTTTCAGCATTTATGGCACTACTGTGAAAACATGCTTGTGAGAAATAGCCATCTTGACAATTCCATATTGGTTAGAAAAATCTGTGACCAGGCTATTAAGACACTTCATAGCCTTTTGTTAAGGAACAACCAAATAACAAATAAACAAAACTAAAATAGATCTAAGCAAAGTCTGCAGGAAATGATGGGACACACCATTTTTAAGAAATCCATCCACAATTAGGGAATACTAAAAGAGCTGTAAAATATTAATGCTTGCCTTTGACATAGATTAAAGGACTGAACACAATATTTTGGCTGAGAGTCCCTAAACAACAAAAAAAGCCGGAGCTCGTGAGTATCTAAAAAGAACTATAAAATTAAGAACACAAAATTTCTCTTTTTTATTTTCTCCATTTATCTGGAGCAATAATTAAACTACTGAATGGAATTGACTGAAATAGGTGAAAAATCTTTGAATAATTTGTAAAATAAATAGGTATGATTTTGTAAAATATACCTGTGTGACTCTACACCTGCAGCTCAAAGTGACTGATGGATTAATGATCAATGTGGTAATTTCTCAGTTTCTGGGTAGTTTGTTGGGGGTTTTATAAGAAATAAGGGACTAGTTTTATAAATAATGGCAGACTCAGTAACAAGAACAGATCTTAAAAAGAAAAAAACAAAACAAAACAAAACAAAAAAAAAACCCAAGCAAACAAACAAATAAATGCAGAAGATTTGGAAGGAATTGTTCCAGAAGACAAAAGACTGCAATGCAAGACTGAAAGAAGGAGTTAATTTTCAACCTCAGCTTCTTCTTAAGGTTGAACTACAGAATGTTTTGAACTAGCATGATGTGACTTTCAGAGGTCCAACGCTTACAGTGACCACCTTCTTAATTTATCTGGTCCTTGAAATAATCTTTTGCAAGGTTCAGATGTTTTGAATTCTCCTTATGCCTGGTCATTTCATCAAAGTATGCTCCTTTAGGGAACTTAAGTTGAAGCATGGATTTTATCTGCTTTTTGAGGATTTATCTTTAAGGAAGCATGAAGATAGTCTTTTCTACGTCCTCTTTGCTTTTGGGGAACCCTCTAGGAAGTTTTCCCCTTCATCACATAACTATGGTTATGATTCTCTTGAAACTTTTGACAATACAAGGATGTCTTTTTTCACTTGGATTAGGACAAGCACAAATTCTGTAAATCAGAATTTTTTCACAAATATTTTTCCCACAGCCTTGTTCTGATGCCACAGTCTCCTCTGCCTATGCTTCATTTGTGGTGACATGCTGTTTTTCTTATTTTTCTCTCTATATTATTGGAACCAAAAGTACAATAAATTTATTGAAAAAATAAACAAACAAACAAAGAAAAGCTATTGGACTTAAAATATTACTGTTTTCTCTGAGATGCCACACTTAAAATTTGAAGGTTTGGTAAATACAGAGAGCTCTTCTGCCTTTAATGCCTATTGCTTTCATGTTCATCAGCTGTGGAGAACCATTTATTCCCTTGTAAACTTGCAGGCAATTACCTTTCTACTATTATACTGTCACATAAAATGATTCTTCTTTATTCTTTCTCTCTGTGTCTCTTCTCATGTCATTATCAGTGAGAAATGTTTCTCAGTCTTGGGATGCCTATATTTCCAGTGTTTCTATACAGAATACCTCCTCTAAGAAAGAAATTAGAATTACAAACAGAAAACAAAATCAGAACTACTGGACAAAGAGACGCATTAGCTATTTAAGATTTTTATTAGTGGTACAATAAAAATAATTTTTATTTTAAAAGTTAAGTTAGACTAATAAAATTAATCACAGTGGCATCCATTCCCTGCAAATAATCAGTCAAGCTCTCGTGTAGCAATGTAGGTTATTTTGCCTAAAACTAAAGAGTATCCAAAAGGGAAAATAGATTAAATATGTAGATTTTGTGTTGAAATCAAGTAGAACAAATCTTCTGCTGGCATCTCGTGATTTGGCTTCACAAAAAATCATGGTCCTTCTGAGCATGTCTTGACAGGTCTGTTTGGGTTGCAACAACATGAAAGAGGGGAAAATTCAGTCCAGTAAAGAGAACTATGCTTCATAAATGTATAGTCAGTGGGCATTTTTTCAAATTTCTCCTTTGGAGTACACTTAAGGGTTTATAAAAGAACAAATTGGTGACAAATGTGTTCTCTTGTCACTTGCTTGGAAAATTGAGTTCTGTTCAGTGTTTTGAACAGAACAGAAAGAACACAGTGTGAACAAGGACACCAAGACCTGAAAATCTCACTTTGATCTCTTAAGAACTAACCAGGAACACTGTGACATTCTGTAAGGAGGCTAGATATTTCAAAAGTTGTAGTTGTGTATGATGGTGGCTTTTACAAACAATGGAAAAGTAGTCTCATTTGAAGTTCACAGCACCTTTTTTCCCCTGATATTCTGCAGTGTGAATCCTCTTTTCTGTGCCAAACTTCTACTGGGGCCTCATAAACCTGGTCTACTGACAAGATCCCTTTATTTCTCCTTTTTTTCAAACCACAAAACTACATGAATTAAGCTCTGTATGAATCTCTAGCTATCTACAGGCTATGGGTCAGGCCCTCTATAACCCCAAATTTTATCTCTATCATCTAATCCTTTCATGCTGTCCTGTTCAACGCTGGACATTCTACAGTCTTCTGGAAGGAGAATGAAAAAGGTTATGAAAAAACACTGGAAACTCTCATGTGTGAGAGCCAGTAGTCAATATATATTTTGACAATGTCAGGAATGGAGCGTGGTAAATAAAATGGGTGGCATGAACAGGTCTGTCTGCAAAGAGAAACAAAGGCAGTAGACTTTAAATTATACCAGCTGAATGATACAATACAGTATATTTCTAAATGCTTGAGCCCAGAAAAGGAAAGAAAATGTGGAGTTATTTTTAAGAACCTTTAATTTGTGGTCTTTCTAAAAGTCTTGGGAAATATTTTGAAGTGTTTTTTCCTTCAATCATTTTTTCTCCATATCTATTTTAAATGCCCTTTTTGATCTCTCAATTGTTCTTCATATGAAGTTTCTGTTGCAGATTATTTTCATACTCAGTTTCTACATAAATGTTTTGTAAGTTGTTTTTTAAGAATTTGCACTTAAAGATGAAAGCGAGCTATGCTGACAAAGAAATTACATCAAACAAAGCAAGTTGGCCTTATCTTAGGAAACAATCTGTCATTATGGGCAAGTTTAATTTGAATTATTGAAGTAGAATTGTTAGATATTAAAAAGACTCAAAGTGAAAGAGTCATACTCATTATCCTTTGAGTCTCCAGATGTTACTATATTTTCACATGACATAAAGGTCTAGTTCCAATCTTTTATTGCTAACTTGGATTTATCCAGCCTGCAAGAAATTACTTTTCAGATTAGCTTGAACTTTATTATGCATTTTATCATATTTTTTCCAAACGTCTAACACAAAGTGAATCACTAGGATTGTTTAGTGAAAGGGTATTAGATAGCCTTCCTGGAAAATTCCTACATAACTGAAGTCCATTAAACGTTTTGGTTTATATAGGCTTTGAGGTACTGTATAGAACTTTGGGGTATAGAATTACATGAATAATTGTATAAATCTTTACCAAAAGTATTGTCTGCTGTGTTCCTTGAGTTGTAGCCCTTACAATTTGCCAATGCAGGAAGACAGTTCTGACCACAGGAGAATTCACACGGCTTACGTAGACAACTTGATATGAACCAAGTAGAGGGGTAGTCTATGCCATCTCCCAAAATTCTCTCACAGTAAAGCGACTGTGGCAAAATTATCATGCGATCCAGGGACAATCAAGATGAGTACATCTGGAGTAATGCCACACTAAGCAGATATTCTAAGAATGCTACCAGTAGGCTATTCATAATTTGAACAGGCATCAGGTTTTGTATTTTAAAGAAAGAATTACCATGGATTGCAGCAACTGATGCTGTATCTTTGGGTCACCATATACAATCAAATTAGTGGTGACTTTGTCACTTCCTCATTGTGCCTCTTAGCAGTGAATGCCATAATAATGTCTTACACACTTTAAGTGTAATTATAACAGAACCTCTGCTAATTACATCTCTAGGTGTTTTCTATAGTACACACAAAAATATAATATTAAGAAACTTTAATTATGATCTATTTATATTCTTTAAATATTTGTGTTGTGAATAGCACACTGCTCAAAGAAGAGTTCAAATAACTGAAAAGCAAATTGTAGAGTTTATATCAAGGTTCTGCAGACAGTAATTATTAAAAAAAACTCCACACAAATCATATTTCCTCACTCACAAACATCTTCTGGTACTTTGGCTATCAAAGAAGCCCTAATAGATTTAATTTAAAAAAATATCGTATCTCAAATTTTAATTATTTGTGATTTTGTCTCTGTAAAAATGGGTTATTAAATTGCATTGTTCATAACATGCTTCTTAAAAATATTTTGTTCTCTGAAAAAGTCCTGAATGTGCCTGCCAAACTAATGAACAGAGCTTCCTAAAGGAACATTTAATTCTGTAGCCTGTGTTCTGTGTTTGGAGCCAAAAGATTTTTAGAAGTTGAAAGTTTGCTTTTGTCTAACAAAGTATTAAATAATTTTGATTCAGTTTATACCTGAAAAAAATCTCTCCTGTCCATCCCCTGCCATGCATATGATACAACAGTTTCTATTACATATGGGGCTTATGGTAACAGCATTTGGGAGGAGACATTCTTACTGAAGTTTTTTGAAGAGGTTATTTACATAAGCAGGTATGACCATAACATGTATGACCAAAAAATGAGGCATTAAGCAGTGATTCTGCCTTGACGAGGGTGTTGGACTATGTGATCCCTGTGAAATGTAGATTATTTTTTACTTAAACTTCAGTGGTCCATGATGAAATTACCATCATCTGAATCCATGACATTTAATGAAGTAAGAAAAATATTCAAAACTATTGCCTTCCAAATTATCAATACATTTCTTAGTGCACTAATATTGGGAATTATTGACTAACAGTAAACTATTTTTCAGTCATGAATAGTTGTTTAAAAACTGATAACTCATGCACAAGTAACCTATAAATCTCTTACTCCCAGAATTTTCAGCACTGCTTTCCTGTGCCTATTATAAAAATGTGTACATAGCCGTGACTAGTTTTGGCTACCTTGCTTGTATTTGTAGTTTGTAAAAAAATAATTTTGAGTCAGTTGACATTTCTTAGTTCAGTTTATCTATAAGTAACTTGTCTTTCCCCAACAGATCCAAAGAACTTCATGGTTGTTCTTAGATAACTGACTAAAATGCATGACGAATTGTGAAAGAGTGCCAAGGAATGTTAGACACTAATTGTCATTTTTGAGAAACAGTTCAGCGGAAAGATTAGATAATATACAAAAGTTGAAAAAGTGTGAATTGTCCACTTAATCCTAAGCTTAGAACACTGAAAATATTCAGATGCATTAGAATGAGCAAACAGACCTTGGAGGTAGTATACACACTAACATCTTCTGCAAGCCATAATATTTCAGTACATTGTTAGGAGCAAAGAAATCTAAAAGAAAAGTTATTCTTGAAAATCTTGCCAGCAAGTGATAGACTTTTTTTTTTTTTTTTTAACAATAAGAATTGTAATTATCAAGTAACATGATCTCCTTTTCTATACTTACAAAAAAATCTCTTAGTAGTCCTAGACCCACTTCTCTCTGTGATGTGCAGTGATCTGCACTGTAATGCTGCAAGATGTATGAAACTTCTCTGAGGTCATAAAGCATTAAATGTAATGTCTGTGAAGTTTTCTGACTGCTCCTAGTGGTGAAACTGACTTACAGCACTGATGAGATACGCTGAAAATAGAAAATGTATTTTTGAAAGAAAAGTGGTTCTCCATTCTGAAATTTTCCAGCAAATCAGTAAATAACACCATGTCCTCAAATTTGCAAGACATATGTTATAGATACGGAGCAGGATATGCAACAGATATTTTCACTCCACACTCAGCAGAATGAGTAGTAAAAATAAATCATGTTCCCACTACTACTGCCATTTATATAATCATTAGCAGCAGAACCAGTAATGAGATGCAAACTTCAAACATGATCCACATGGAAAGATACCATCTAGCTGACCTCATGAATGTATAGTCTTTTATCTCTATTGAGACTTAGATAGATAGGTATTAATCAGATCATATGTCTAAATGATCTGACATATGATCAGTGATCTGAGGACTTAGAAATCTCTGTGTTACACCTAGAATTGAAAGTAAATTGAGGTATTGTACCTGTTATTCTAGACACTATGGTTACAATTCAGTGTTTTTCTAATGGTATGGTTTAAACAGACATATTAGTGGCATGTGGCATACAAGTCACCAGAAGCAGAGATACCACAACTGAGGATTACCATGTGCACACATGCTTGGACTAAAATTATCTGAGATAACAAGACAAATGCTGAGTTATAAGGCTATTTTCTATCTGAATGTTTCAAGTTATTGACATTTTTCTGTGTATTGTGTGTAGAAGGGAAAAAAGGGTTTTCAAAAGTTTTTTTCAGACACATTAGTTATAATTCATTTTTTACCTTAATGAGGTTCCAGATAACCTAATACACTGTGCTTACCCTGAATTTTCAGTGATCACAAGATCTTTGATGAAGTTGGGTTGTTCAATTGCAATTTGTTACCCAGAACACTGGTTGGCTCTTTGCAGATGCTTATTTCTTATAGACATGAGAAAATTTTGAACTTAACTATCACTGTCACCTAAGTCTAAAGACTTGCTATGGAATAGATTGAAGATGGTTTTTGGGAGCAATACTTTTAATAATAATAAAAAAATAAAATCAGAAGTTCTGAAATACCATGATTAAATATTATCAATATTCTGAGATCTGGAATGTCAAAGACTAGCCATTCTCAAAGTATCTGAAGAATTCTAAAAGGCAAAGTCCAGGGATTTTAAATTATGGAAACGTATTTTGACAACTATTTCAGAACTATTTCAAAGTATTATGTTTAAAGGCATCTGTGATTTTCAATAATAAATAGAAATCATAGACACTCTACCTTGATATACTGTTCCACATTTACTAGTCCTGACAGCAATTGCCTTTCCAGGATATGTTCTGAAGACTAGGAAGTTTTCCTTTTACTGTAAAAAACTGAAAGGAGAGAGAATTGGATTTAATGGGCCTGTGAATGTTGAAAATTGAAAAATGCCTAGTATTGAGTTAATAAATTCGTACACACACAAACTGAGACTAAACAACTCATACCTGGGAAAAGTCTGGTATACAACATATGTCATAACCTAGAAGAGAGAAATAGATGGCCAAAAAATTATTATTAGATTCTTAATACTAAACTCTCATGATTGCTTGGTATGTCCTGCAACTTGTGGAGCTTCTACACAAACATGACTGTTACAGACTGACAGATGGAAAATCTCCAAAAGATAGATACCAGAAGATGAGGAAACAAAGATTTATGCTATTTCTGAAAATCCAGTCTTCTGGTGAAATTATCACAAACTTCTCTGGGAACTGTGCCTATGGGACATGGGCCAATGGTCACAGAACGTGGTCACAGAACGTGGTCACAAGACGTGGTCACAAGACGTGGTCACAGAACACGGCCTGAATCTTATCAGCCCAGGTAGTTAGACACTGGCAATCAGGAGCAGCTGTCTACAAACAATAGGATAGCCACACTCCCCCCATTGTATTCCATATCCCACACACCATACATTGGTTGTGTGTTTTCTCTTATTCCTTTGGCAGAAGATCAAATTACAGCTTTGGAGTGATTCTTCTGGTTTTCTGTTGATCAGCTGCCGTTTGTAGGTTAAAGGTGGGTCTATCAACCTGTAAGTGCATGGTATTATTTTCCTTCTGTCTGGAAACAGGAAAAAAAACATCTGTAGATAGTGTTTTTGACAGTGAATATCTGTGGGACTGAGTGGGGGGATTAAAATTTTGTCTGCGATTATGTTGACAGAATATTACATTTTCAACTTGCAATCCCTGTTATGCAGTCTTTTCATAAGAGAGACATGGAGAAAGAGAAGCTGTAAATCTAGTAGAAGGTGCATTTTATCTTTTGGAAGACACATCATGAATAGCTTTACAGGAATTCTCAAGAAAACTGCAAAATGCATGGCTCACTCTGAATATAAGTGGTAATTAAAGTAAGTAACAAAAATATTAATAAAATTATCTTTAAAAGGGAGGAAATGGAAATTATTTAATCCCTTCTGTTGCCCTGTGATGTCTCAGTGCCCAGCTGCATGAAGTGTGAGGGGTATGTAAACATTAGCATAGAAGAAAGATAAGGTCATCCAGCAAGCTTGGAGAAAGGGCAGGTCACATAGGGCAGCCACCCTGGATGCTGCAGATAGTCTTCTACAACAATAGGAAAAAGAATGAAGTAGCCAAAAGAGCTCTCTAGGGCCAAGTGTGCATTGTATAGGTTAATTACCCAGCAGTGACAAACCAGATAACCGCTGGAACACCCAAAGAGAATCCTTTTTGTTAAATATAGCCTCAATACTGATGTTTTGTCGTATCTTTTCATGACCCCTATCTCAAATCATAGTTTAGGTAAACACCATTCTACTCTTAAACTTTACTTTGAGATAAGATTACTCCTGGGTAGTCTGACAAATGAAGAGGCATTGTATCCTTGTGGGTGTGCCAGTCGTTTAAAGCAGGGCACAGCACATAACTCCTCACTCTGTGCTGACCTTCTTGGTATATTTATCTGAAGAACTGGAAGACTTTTGTTGCCTTACATTTGTAAGACCTCAGTAATTTAGACTTTCTGAAGAAGAAGCCTGTGGTCAATTTCTGACACTTTCTGGGATCTTCTAGGAAAGATTTTTGTAACATCTCCAGATACCAGAGAAAAATACATGAACAAAAAGGAAGTTTAATCAGATCCCAACATGAGTTAATGGAAATCACTAGTAAGTCTAACAGTACCTGCTGTCATTTTCACAAGCTCTATCCAGTGTGAAATCACCTATAATGAAGTACTGACTTAGTTCTTTACCAATACATAATGCCTTTCTTGCCATACAAAATGCTTCTGCTTTGCATATTTGTTTTTGTGGGTAGAAGAGTCGTGTATTAAAACTATGTGATGTCAAAATCTTTGTAGGGAAAGAAGAAAAGAGTGAATGAATAGAGAGCAGAAAAGGATATATTATTTAAGGGATAGAGATAAGTTCAGGAGATATTTTTATAGAGTTGAGTGCTAATATCAGGAAAGATGTTTCTAGCTGAGGTGAGTGGATAGGTAATGCGCATATGAACTGCGTATAACTTACAGTGAAAGTCTGAACTTTTCAGAAACATGACAAAAAAAGGAATGGATGAGAAAAAATGCAACCAAGATCCATTTGGCCTGAATCTTTGAGAATGAGAATCAAGCATAAACATAAGAAACTAAAACTTCCTAGTAAACATTCCTGTGCATTAAATATGCATTCATTCAAAATATATATACTGTAAACACATATAACAATTTAAATTCATGTATTTTATGTCTAGTCACCACTAGAGACACATTTACAAGCTATTCAACTAATTCTTTTTCAAAAGAAACAGGAGAATTTGTTTCATTTGCTTAACTAGCCTATCTCTTAAATTCTTCTGGTAGTCTGTCATTTCACTAGCTGTGTAATTGTCCAGTACTATTAAAGAGAAAGTATTGTACAGAGTTCTGTTTGCAAAGAACAGAATCCTCTTGTGTTAATTTAGATAAGGCAGGCTGTGAGTGAGCACACAGCCATATTACAACAAATGCAAGATTGTAAGATTAGATAGCACATTAAAAAGTTTCCACTGTTTATTCAAAACTGATGTAGTTTACAAGGTGCAAGTGCTAGGTTATTGTTTGATATGCTGTTAAAAATAGAATTAGGAAAACATAAACGTAGCTAAGAAACATTCAGTCAGGTTGCAAAATATTGAAAGCGTATGATGGAGTGAAAGTTTCAGGTTCTGAGAAAAGCTCTTTCCAATTGTACTATGACTGACATATTGTATGGGGTACAGATTTTGCAGTTTTTCCCTACACTGAAGGGGATGGTCTGTTTGTCAGGGTCTTTGAATTAGAAGCATATGCATTTGTGAAAATGAGGCATGGGTTCAAAGCAAGCTTAACCTTCATGTTATTTTTTGGATAGAGCAAAGAAACAGAAAGAGGTATTGCTTTGAGGCCAGGCCATGTAAACAAAAAGATAAATAATTAAGTGTTTTGTACAGTGCAGTCACTTGCCCTGTAATTGGACAAATAGGTCTGGGGTAAACCATTTGGGAAGTAAAATTTACATGCTTTGCAGTTACTTACACAGTAATAGATGCTTCATGGTTTGCTGTAGAAAAACCCCTAAAGAAATACTTGCTCACAAAATTGACTCATTTTCTATCTCATGTAGCCAGAAACTGAAAAACAGGAAAATAGATTGAAATTTTCTCTCAGTCCATGCCTACAAAGTGCCAGAACATGCATAAAAACTGTTGAAGACATACTGACTATTTGGGGTTACAAAGGAGAAATTCTGATTTGTTGGAAGAGAAAAGGTTTTATACTTTGATTTGGACTATTCCAAACCTCTTAATAATGTTAGAAACCCATTATTAATTATGTCAAGCAGTGTCTGGGAATTCTTGGACACCTGGCTTTTGGGCAAGAACCAGGATGGGGGAAGGCAATCTGCAGTTCCCAGTCTCTATAGCTTCAAGGCAGCCTTTCTGGAGTTCAGGCCTTAGATTTGATGAAAGTTAATCAAATCTGAGATATTTCAGACAAAACATTTGGAGCTTATATATCAGTGCTTTTCAATGAAGCTACATTTCATAATAATGTATCAGATAAAATGTATTGCCAAGAGCAGTTCTTTCTCTTTGCTTCCCCTTTGCTTTTATTCTCCTTGAATTCCCATCTTTATTTTATTGCTCTTCATCTAGCCTTTCTCTTCTTCCTGTGCTTTTTAAATCTGCTTAAAGCATTCTTTATATCTCCCCAAACTCAAAACAGATCTTCTGTGTCATTTTGCCCTCAAAACCTCTATCTCCTCAGTGATACTAAGCAGTCTCATAGTTGTCAAGCAATCTCTTGTTTTTCTTACACAGAGGGAAAGCATTGGTCAATGCCATGAAATAATTCCATATTACTGTTGATTCTGGTAAATTAGTAACATTTCCCACCTAAAAATATCTACATTATTCATTTTGTAAGTTTTGACTGATACAACATTTTAAATGAATTTGCTTCAAGAGAAAATATCTTCAAGTCCAAATATGCAAAAAGTATTTAAGGATAATGCCAAGTTTTTAGAGCACTTCCCTGACAGTAACAAGCTTAATGGTAGAAGGTCAACTAGGAAGGAATAGGAGCAGTAACAAATTCAGGTGTTAAGAAAGACCTATCAGAATGATGATTTTTTTTCTCCCCAGCATCAAAGATGTATTCACATTACATGTAATTGATAATACATGACCTCAAGGCTACATTGTCTAAGAAAGAATTTTGTCACTA
Organism: Sinosuthora webbiana; assembly: GCA_013397395.1. Classification (NCBI taxonomy): domain Eukaryota; kingdom Metazoa; phylum Chordata; class Aves; order Passeriformes; family Sylviidae; genus Sinosuthora; species Sinosuthora webbiana. The sequence goes on along the minus strand of VXBN01006317.1, from coordinate 1,116,864 downwards.
AAGTACATCATAGATCTGGAACATTTACTAAATAAACTTTTACTTTTTATTGCTTTCCAGGAATGGAGAGAAGTCAATCTGAAATTTGCGTCAAGAAACTAGTGTCCTTCTGTAAGAAAGGTTCCCCAGACATCTTTTTTAGACTTCTGGCATGATTTTTGTATTTAAAATGCTCCATTTAGCCACTGTAAATGTTGACTTACTTTTGGCTTCTCCTTTTTTAATTTAAGGCATTACTTTTGTTACATTTGTGGTTAACTAAGTGCAGTGAGCCACAGTGGTGGTGTGTTATTTACAATTACTCCCAGGTACCACAATTTTACTGACACTTGAAGGATCTGGGGTGTGCAGTCAGCTCTAATTGAAGCATGTTGAAAGTGAGTGGCATAAATAGAGGGATTTTGCTAATGGACAATATGTCTTGCCACTATAACAGAAAGCAGTGTATGACTAGTACCCTCACAGAGCTGAATTAGAAGAGTAGGCAGACTCATTTGCAGTACATTGTGATGTCTTTCTTACATAGAGTTCTTCATGATAATGTGTATAATAGCTTTCCAGTAGCTCAATGTACCTGATTGTATACAGTAGGTTACAATGTGATCAGGAGAAATTTGATTACAGTTTCATTTCATGGTTTATTAAATAAATGTCCACATAGAAGACAACTCTAGTGAAAATGGTTGGGAAACCCTAAATGTTGTCATCCAGTCTATAAAAGTATCTAGAGAGAAGTTTCCATCCTCAGAGAATTCAGGAATTTCCAGCACTTTCATGAAGATATGAGCAAATTCTAGTTGAGATATTAATATATACACCTCTGAAGTAACAGCAGAAATTAGTTGTATGTTGCTGCTTTTAAAAATGTAATGGCCTAGCCACTCAGCTGCTGTCAAAAAAAGTAATCAAAGTTATACCAAATTGCATTGAATGCCTGTATTTTTATTGGTTTCCCATAATTTATTTTCTGTGTTATTGATTGTTGATATAAATGTGATTTTTTTGAGAGTTGTTTTGACATCCCTCAATACATTGTTTAACATAATGTGCTGGCACAGCTTGGCTGGGCAGCCTCCCAACAACACGTCATTCTCAGAAAACGACAGAGAAGATGTTAATAGTATTGGAAGACAGGTTTTAAAAATACACTTATTTCTCATTTGAAAATAGAGAGTAGTTGTCAAACAGAGGAATTAAAAATCCTGTACAACAAGAAAAAAAAAATTCTGATTCTCACAAAATAAGGAAGGAAAGAAATAGCACTTAAAGAGAGAGGGTGGGCAGCCATTTGGAAAGAGAGGTCTATACAGGGGCTATTACTGCAGCCACACTCTTAGAAAAATAAGCTGTAGCATGTGCAAGGGGAATGATGAACATGTTTCATATTGTGTTAGCTTGCAGAAGCTTCTCTATTGCCCTGTTTACTTCTATATCTGAATTAAATATAGGAGTAGCTTGACAGATACTGTAGATTAGAATTTTCTAAAAATACATCTGAAGCCCTAAAGGGGATGTCTGACAGCTTTTGGCATGGATAATAACAACTGAGATTGTAAGTCCTGATGTATTTGTGTTGTGTAAGCATGCTTACCATTGGCTGGTAGTGCAGCTAGCTGCTTAAACCTGTCATTAACTGCCTTGATGAATTTACTGAAGAAGTATAAACCCAGATATGGCCTTTACTAAGCTCCTGCCTTGCAATCAGTCCACGAGCTACTGTTATACTGTGATTGCCAAGAAATATAGTGCTTTTAAGGACAAGAATAGAAAGGCAGCTATTTCTTTCCAGATATCTGGACTTTATCAAGCTAAAATAATACTTTCACAAGAGCCAACATATGACAAAGTAAAACTATTTTACTCTCAGTGTCAGTTTTACACATAATTTACAATGTTTGACTTAAGGGAAGATACAAAATGAGGCCCAAGTATGTTGTTAATACTTAAAAAAAATGCAATTCAGTTTCATATGTATACATAACATGCATAAAAAGTGAGAAATATCTAAACTTAATGAAAACATCCTTTTTTTAATCTGAAAATTCACTGTCTATGAAAACTATCCTGATCTGAGCACCTATTTTCCACTCCTTTACATTTAAAGAAAAAGCACTCTTCTGAAATGTTATTCCTTTAATTTGTTTGATTTTTTTTTTTTTACTAGAGCACACTGCAACTGTAAATGACTTCTCCAGATCAGTGAATATTAGAAGTTTATTTTGTATATTGTGGTAGTTGTGACAGATATAGGATTGATTACAGACAAAAAATTAGGACATTCCTGACAAACTCAACATGAAGAATTTCTGTTCTCTTCTTGTATCTAACATTTTTGCAAAAAAATGGCCTATGATAGGTGGTCTTCTGCTTATTAATCAGGATGTAAATATATTGGATTATTTATTGTGCAGAACTTGGGAATTATTATGGTGTTTGTTTCATTGGCTTTTTATTGTTAACAAAATTGTGTCCAGAGTAATTATATTTCAACAAATAAAGTTGGCTATATTGAATATTCTGTTTGTAACTTTGCAAAAAATAAAAGGTTACCTCTTTTTATGGTGCTTAATTATAATATAAATATAAATATATGTACAAATATAAATAGATGTATTAGGAGCAATTAACTAATTATATTTTCATATAAATTACTATATATCAAAACATACACTGTTGCATTATTGTAGGTAAAAATGTAGGTAAGTACTTTTTGATGTTTTAAATTTTTACTTTTTGCTAAGGTATATTTCCATAAAAAGTAATTTTTTAATGATAATGGTCATTTATATGACAATTATACCTCAGTTAGCAACAGAAGTGTTCATCCACACCAGTGCTATTGTCACCAGGGAAAGATATTGCTCCCTCCATGAAATCAAATAACATAGTTAATCCTATCAAATGAAAACATAATGCAGTCTAAATTATGGGTCTGTTTAGAGATCAGGATATCAATTTCTATTCCATCATATTTATTCCAATAGCAGCAAGAAATACTTATAAAGGCACCACGTACAGTGATCAGAATCCAGGGGATATGACTGCCATTCATTACAACTAAAGTGTTCTACTGTTGCACCTTAACACTGCATGCTCCTCCTTTCCCTTCTTTCTTTATTATTTACATGTTCACTTCATTCTTTTATCTCTGAATCAAAGAATGACATTCAAAAGCATGACTATACTATAACAGATTGAAAGCTTATCTAGCCTGTACCTTGACTCCAACAGCACCCAGTAGCACACACTGTATTTATTTCTGCTTCCAAGAATCTATGACTCCCATATATTTGGAGCCAAAGGTGGTTTTTGTTTAGAACTTCTAGTGGATTTTCTCTCTGATTAAGCTATCTAATCACTTTCTGGATCCATGTAAACTTTTCCTATCTATTATTTCCCCAAACAAGGAATTCCACAACTGAATTCTTTCTCAGGGAAAAAAAAAAAAAAAAAGTTCCTTTTTTGGCCCTGCCATCACTATTTCACTTGATGTCTCCTGTTTGAAATACAAGGCACATAATTTGCTTTGTAACCTCTAGACTGCTCCTTATCACATTATAACAAAACAAACTTCAATGGAACAAATCTGAACACAAGACAGTACAAACTTTCCACTGCCCTCTGATGGGAAAATAGCATCCAGGTGTCTTCCATCACTTGGGTTATTGACAAAGTACAATTTACCCATAATCTAGTGTTTAACACCCACTACAACAAAATGTTTACTAAATTGACTTGTTCTGCATCTTTTCTTTCTTGCTTAAAGAATTTTCATATTTTTGCACATCACTTTTTGATAGAGCAATACCTGCTATCCAGACATATTTGGAAAGAAAAAATCACAGAACATCTATGAAAATCTATAAGAATGCCCAAAATTTTCCTAATTTAGAGACAGGTAATTATCATTTGAAAATTTGCAGATGAACTGATTTAAAATTCATTATTCCTAACTGATCATTATTCCTTATTACAAACTTTTTAGTGTGTCAGAAAACAACAGGACAAAGAACAGCTGAGATTATCAATGAATAGGAATAACAAAACCCTAAAAGCAAATAATAGGAATTTTAATAAACAAAAGCTTTCACAGTGAAATAATGCAGTGGGCATGATAGAATGCTCAAAGATCTGACTTATTAATCAGATCAATCAGATTACTTTTTGAACAAAAAACCAAAGAATAAGTTACTATCAGGCTGAAGGTTTTTTTTTTATGTTTGTTTGTTGTGTTTTGTTTGTATAAATTTTAGAGGTTTCTTTCAAAATTATCTGTTGAGCTTCTCTTTTTTTGCTTATTACTTTCTTCTGTTTTTAAGCACATTTGCTTAAAAACAAATGTGCTTAACATTTTAAATGTGTGCTTGACATTTTTCATCTCTTTTAACACATTTCAATGGTATTTTTTTCTTCAAGGGCCTGTGTATGTTACTGTACTTCTGAACCACCAAAGTATTTTCCCTTTCTGGAAAATAGACAGGAGGTTTGGGGTTTTTTTACCTAAACATAAACCCTTATTTTTTAGCAAATACAGTAGAATGTAATTTACAAGAGGTTGAACATGGAAAATCACCAATCATAACTTCATCACCACTGGACCCCAGGGAATCAATGTCTTAAAGTCAATAACAGTGTTCTAATTAAAAGCATAAAGCACCATCATGAGAGTGTGGGGGGGAACCTATATAAAGAACACTCAAGTTCACTGGTGTGATCCTGATATGGCTAATTGCATTGTGACTTGCCTTTATGCGGTTATGTAAATAGCACTGGCCTCTGCGGCAGAGCTCCCAGGCTGCCTCTGTCAGGAGGAGAGTCCCCACCCCAAGGGCTTTCCCTTTGTGAAACACCAGCTGGTCTGAGCTGGGCATTGTTGGCCCTTATCGCCAGTGGCAAAGAGGGGGGAAAATTAATGAAGAAAAACTGCCTGATTTTATCTTTCTTGTTTTAATAGAAGCTTGTTCCTTGTGCCCCCCTTTCTCCAAACTGAAGCTTTAGGGGCCTACAGCAGACTCTATTTATCTTTTATTAGTACATATAAAGATAAGGTTCTAGCTCTGAGTATTTCTGCAGTGTGTAGTGCTCTATTCACTGACACTTTGCAAATGTATTCAAACATTGCTATTTACACTTTTACCTCTTCTGAAATCCCGGCACTTAATCCAATTGCTTTCTATTTTCTGTTACTTAAAATGCAAAGGAAAAACTGATAAAGAGAAAACATTTAAATTCAGGAACTTCCTCCACTTCAGAAGCATGTGAGCAAATGTTAATATGGCATGAAATGTACACTTGTGAAATGTTAAGTTTACTGTTAATAAGCTTGTGAAGAAAGTGTAATTACATATGATGATTCCCTAGTTATTGTGAAATTAAAAAAAGTCCTCAACTTGATCCTTTGCAAAAATACAGCTATTTTTTACTATCTTTGTATTAGCCAGTTATAGGGGGAAAAAAAGCTGCTAAGAAAGGGATTAACTATATATTTCTTTTCTTCAAAGTCTCATTCATTATATTTCTGCTGTAGTGTTCTTCATGCGCTTCAGGCCCAAAGTGGCAAAACCATGTAATGCAGCTGTCAAGGTGGAATTCCTCCTTGTAGGGCTTTTAGTTGTGTTACAGCAAGGCCTGTGTTATTTAATTCATGGTGTGAAAGAGAACTCGCCCAAATGATCAAGGCTATGATTTCTAAAAGTTAATCGATATAAAGCTATTTTATTAAAACTAGTGATTAAAATAAGAATGAAAGCACAACATTTACACATTAAAGCTCTGCTGTTCATGCACTGGTAAAACGACAATGCCAGTACTTTGCAGAAATAACAAATAAATAAGAAAGTGACATGGAAAATTATTGTTTCTTTTCCTACTATATCTTTTTTATTTCTTTTCTGTCCAGATGTCTTCTGTATTCTGTGTTGTGCACAGGTATTTACATGATCACATTCTGTAGAACTGTTTATTGAAGCACATAAGAATCTGGCTGTTCACATGTCATTATTTTCACACTTTTCATTGGTCTCTGTAAATCTTCTTTAGAACTAACTCCAAAAAGTCATTTTGCTAGGAAAAGAGAAAGGGTAGCAAAATTAATTCCTGGTGAAAAGAGCCAAGTATTTGCAGGAGGTAAACTGGTAATACTTCATCAAAATGGCATTATGCACCATTTCAGTGATTGAACTAGTAATAATGGTTCCACAATATCAGCCTGCATATATTTGCTACAGAAATATTTGCATTTGCTGCTCTAATTATTCAGTGACAGGTTTTAAATGGTTTGTCAAAAGGAGGAACCTGTGTATGCAGTTTGTTTGCAATTTGACTGAGAAGCCTTGGAAGGATTTGTGAAGATAATGGTATCCCTGATCTACATGGTAACAGTGATTGCACTATGATTTTTCTTTTCAGTGACTTGATCTTCAGCTTTGCTGTACTTACAACAGGGATCTACAACCTTTGAGACTGAGATGTGTGTCACCTTAATTTGATATGACCAAGCAGAGATGTGCAACAAGAAGTCTCAGTGTAACACTGACATTGTACTTCTAAGTAAAATATTTCCTTTTGCAGTTCAGCTGTACTTTTTCAACTTCCCACAATATCATGCTTAGGTAATAGAATGAAATATATAAACCAGATTTTTTTTTTTTTTCATCTATAAGAGACAGTTTCCTGAGTAAGGTGTTTTTTTTTCAGGAGCATTACATGTAAAAAAACAATGAATCAGAATAAAAAAATTGATTTGGTATTGTTTTGTTTAATAGATAAATAAGTCTGTAACAACCTCTCCAAAAAGAACTGCAAAACCTGTAGACACTTTTCTTTCTTTCTTTAGCAATTCAGTAGCAGATGATCAGACAAACACATTGATAAATTATGCCTTATCTTGTAGTTGGAAAAAGAAAATGTGATATTTTTAAGTGTTTTCAAAAAAGTGTGTATTTGTTTCTTCAGGCACTGGAACATTCTTAGTGGCACTTTCTTAAAAATAGATCACAGAACCGGAAACAAATAAAAGAAAGCATTATGTCACTATTATTTGCTTTCTAGATTTTCACTCTTTAAAATGAATGTTTTCTACCTCTGCTTCACAATCACAGATTTACTTTATAAATAAATACTCCAGTGCTTAAATAATCTACAGTGACCCTTGGATCAATGCCAACTAATAAGGGATTTAAACTCTTCAGAATTGCTGAAGAGCAATTCTATTTGGTAGAATATTTGGTACCTATTTTATTCAGAAAAGACATAAGTACACAGGACTATTTCTCTTTCAGTTCAAGCAGAGAATAGAATAAGGTAATGGTGGGGTTTTTTTGGTGATTTTACACTGACTTCAAGGGAACTGTAAAAGATTTAATGTTTATAAAGTCTGTCAGGAAAATCACTGTCCAGGTTTTTGGATTTTGTTTTTTTTTTTTAAATGACTATACTTTAAGGTATGTTTCCGCAAATTGGTAGTCTTCATTATAGCAATAGCAGGTATTATAGGTTTTTCAATATGTAGTGAAAAATTGCACATTGCACCTCATGAAACCATGTTTTAAATATAGAAGATCAGCAATAAGATCATTACTAAGATCTTTAAGTAATGATTGTTTTCCTTACCAGTACTAAAACAGAGGCACTAAGAACACCACACCTGTCAAGAATGGGATGACATAAACAGAAGGAGATTTGTTTTCTATCATCTTAGAGTCTTTTTGTTTTACTTAGATATTACCATGTTAAAAAAAAGAAATTCAAGAACTCAGTATAGGAAAACAGACCACTGGCCTTCTAAAGCTGAAACACCATATGATTAGCAAGCGATCCATTCGCACCCAAACTGTTGGTGATAAAAAATGAACTTATTAGGGCCCAAATAGTGATATGAAACTTCAGAAATTCAAGCAATCAGTAGAGTGTTTTCTTGACTTTTTCTTTTTGTATTTCCTTTCTGTTGTGGGGAGTTATGAAAGGAAAAAATGCAGTAAAATAATATAACACTTATGGGAGAGACAAATAGTAAGGGACTTCTTTATAATAGTGGGTGATGAAATTGTATAGATCACTAAACTTCTAATTTAGTCATTCTTTTCATAATAGAAGGCAATAATACTGCCATTGGATGAAAACCAAAGGTGAAATGTTTATTGATTTAGGCTCCTGAGGCAAAGGTCTTGAAATTTATTAGCCTCAGTCTTAATTAACAGCAATCCTGAATTAGAAAGAATAATCTCCTTGTTATTATTTTTATAGTGATGTTTTAAATGAAAGTCATGTTCCATTAATTATGAGAGAAAACACTGAAAAGTTATTAATATAATTTTAAATAACTTTAAATAACTTTAAAGTGAATTTCTAGAAACATGCATTTAAATAACCCTGACTTCTCTGTTATTTACACTGTTCATCTTTCTCCAGACTGACCTCAGCGCTTCTGACTATCTTCAACAAGTTGTTGATAACTGTAGGTATTTTCATACCTAGGTTTAGCTGGAAAGACCTGGCTTTTGTCCCTTTCATTTGAAAGCTGCATACAGATATTCATAGTCAGCTCATAGCAAATTATAACCCTGAATGAGAAATATCTATATATCTATGGATATATAAATCCATAATTATAGTGTCCCTGTACACTAACTGAATCAGATATAGTGCTTCCATAGTGCTTTAACTTGGATAATTATCTGGCACACTGGCTGCATAGGTAGAAATGTGTGATACAGACTTTTAACTATTATTCATTAAAAATGAAAATGGTTGCTCCAGTAAAAGAATGTCTAATTTAATAGAAATTAATTTTGAAAGCCTGCGAATGTCTTCTGGAAACAGTTTTCTTGACTTGAAAGTTCCTTCTACGTCATACAATAAATTGAGCCATGGCAACCACTGTTCCAGATATTAGTTCTCGTGTTACAGATATGTAGGGATAATGCACTCAGTCCTCTGTGCAGTCAGAACTGGAACACCTTGTTTTCCTTGTATGTTCTTAAGGACATATCAGGCAATAGTACTGGAGGGGAAATGAGCAGGAAGAACGCTGTAGCCCTACAATATGAACTAAAATTAGCTCTGTATTGAGTGATAGCATAAGAAAAGAACTCAGTATTTGTTGTCTCACATTGTTTTTTCACAAAAAAATCTTACTGAATGCACCCACCATGCATACCTTTTCTACTTTCCAAAATCCACATTTTCACACTACTCACTAACAAATCTACTGGTTTGAACCATCTGCGTTGCTAACACTGAAGTATTTATCTTCCCAAATCTGTGAAATACTAGGTCTAAATGCACAAAAATACTTATATTTTTCAAAGTAAAATCCAAACTCTTTGGGAGATTAAGAACCTAAATTCAGAGATTATGACCCTCAAAAACATATCTCTTGGCCTTTTATGATAGAATAATTACATCAGTGAACAAGGAAAAAACTATGAATGTCATCTATCTGGGCTTCTGTAGATCTTTCAGATGGCCCCCTACAACATCCTTTTCTGCAAATTGCAGAGAGATGTGTTTGATATGTGGGTAGATTGGTGGATAAGGAAATGGTTGGACAGTCTTATCCAGAGAGTAGTGGCAGGCAAGAATTTTTATTAACATTCCTGTTATTGTAGTCATATACTCTCCTCAGATAGCACTTCTCATTTATGTTTGCTATTGGCCAAATATCAGTGTAGCTCCCTGTGCAGCACGCTGGCTTTATGGATCTGGTATGTAGGCATCTGTCTCTCCCTGTGGGAACAGCTGTATGGATTCCACCACATGTCAGGATTTTTGTAAGTTAAGGATTTCAACAATATACCTAGAACTCATTTGTAGATATAGCCCTAAGTCACTTGTTCAAAGTCATGCCAAATTTGTAGCAGAGCAAGAAATCTGATCCATATTGCAGTGCCCAAAATACTATATTTGTGAATAGTCCATCCTCTTGTCCTCCTACTAAACTTCTTCTCCAAACAAGCAGAAGGATGAAATAAAATTGTACAATGCTCTCAGGCACATTTTGGGATGTCCTGCACAGGGCCAGGAGTTGGATTCAATGATCCTGATGGGTCCCTTCCAACTCAGCATGTTTTATAGTTCAATGATAAAATCCTAAGGCTATTTTTCTCACAACTTTAATAAAGAAGGAGGTTATGAAGGTAGATGGCATTCACATTTCAGTCACAGAACCTCAGTGTATGACATTTTCATTTCTGGTAACTTAAAAACTCCACACACACAAAGAAATAAGTGCATATTTGAAAGATCTCAATGCCTATGGAAAATCTAGACTGCAAGAATAAGTGCCCTGGCAACTCTGACAAATCTGTAGCTTTGCTTTTGTTCTCAATATGACCATATACCTCAACCTTCCACCTACAAATTGAAGCTGAGTAAACTAAGCTTCAGAAATAGTCAGCTCTTTAATTTTAGTAAAGTATTGGTTGGCTTTTAACTTAACTAATTTCAATACCTTAAAATATATATCTTCTTTTCTCTTCCCTTCATGTCACACTACTCAGAACTTTTCAGTGATTAGCACACTCACAAATTAAAGGATTTGGACTTCTATAATTGCAAATTTAAAAGTCAGTTAAATTATGGAACTCAGAACATATAATTTTGGGGGTGAAATAGCATTTTTTGGACCAGTGAGCATACTAGTGATGCTGCACTGGTAATTTTTTTTTTCCCAAAACCAATCTGGAGCGGTGTGAAATTTTGGCTCTTTTTTTAACCCATGATTTTAGGTTCACGGACTATTGACAGGAGGCCCAGACACTTTGGACTGCTGCTTGAAGGCACCATCAAATGCATCTCCTATATATATGGTGTTTTTTTTTTTTTTTTTTTTTTTTTTTTTTTTTTTTTTTTTTTTGTTTTTTTTTTTTTTGTGGTTGTTTTTTTTTTTTTTTGTCTTATAGAGAGTTTTGTTACAGAAAAGGAATAATGTAATTTACAAGATCTCTTCTACTCAGAGCCTTTGAATTTATTTTCCCTAATATTGAAAGAAATAGAGAGTGATGGATTTTATTTGGGCTTTGCCAATGTAAAAAGAGAAATGCTTTTTGCTGAGGATATGTGGATTGTTGAATTTCCAAATAATAAAATTCCAGGCAACTGAAATATCACAAGGGCAAATTTGGACTGTTGATTTGCTTCCATTTTTATTTGTTTTATTTAAGTATTTTTATTCCTGTCAGGAAAATGTTTTTACTAACTGTAATTCAAAGCAATTGCAGTGTGGAGGCACTACAGCAGAGGTGCTGGACTAGTCCAGTCCTGTACAATACTCATTTTAGCTTTTGGCAAAATATTAGCTATATTAACATTAATGAAGAACTCCAAGATGTATTCCCATCGATTGTTCTCAGAACCAGGTGAGAATCACAGGAGTGATTCACAGGAGTGAATGTTGCCCACATCTGTAACTTCCCAGAGAGTGAGTTAGTCCACTTTCATAGATCAGCAATACGGCCTTAATATCTTCTCCAGGCTCCTCTTCTCCAGGCTAAACAGACCAAGTGACCTCAGCCACTCCTTGTATGGCTTCCACTCAAGGCTCTTTACCATATTTGTAGTCCTCTGGACACTCTCTAATATATCTTATATTGTGATCCAAGACTGCATTGACTCTGGCACAGAGTAGTGTGGGACTGTGACCTCCTTTGACCTGCTGGCAATACTGTACTTAATCCAATATGGTGAAAAACATAGTCTTTTCTCTCACTACTTTTAAAGTGTCTTGTTTGAAAAAGCCTATGTGCAACACTAGTTTGAATTCTACCATCATGAATATTTGTGAATATCCATACACATATAAACATACTCATATGGAAATTTCAATTACTGCCTTAACTTTCTTAAATTTATTTCAAGTTGTCCTGTTGTTGTTTGTTGTAGTTGATTGTATTTTTTTGTTTGTTTGTTTTTTTGTTTTGTTTTGTTGTTTTGTTTTTTTGTTTGTTTTTTTTTTTCTTTTAATCCGAGAAACAATATACCACACTGGACACAGAGTTTCCCGATCTCTCATATTTCTTAAACAGCATTATGAGGGCAACTTGCTAATTTATTCTTCATAAATGAATGATTAAATAAGAGAGAAAATTAAAAACTAAGTAAAAAAAGAAAAAAGCCTTGTGACAGCTCTGGAGCACACAGAGTTGGCACATCTTTATCCAGGCTCGTTGTTAAACGCTGCATCTGTGCCAATGTGTTGTAGCTTGCCAATCTGAGAAAAAACAGTGATAGTGCTGAACAACATCAAGGGCCCATTGTCTCATTCAGCTCTTTTCCTCACGTTTGTTTAATAACTGAACTGTTCAAAGATCACAGGCCACTGCAAGACAAGCACACATTAGCAGAAAGGGACATAACCTATGTCCATATAATTCTAATTCAAACAATTTAATACCTATCCCTGGGACTCCAGTTGTAAGGCTCAGTCAGAGAATGAAGAGCATCACAAGTTGCTCAGACTCATATGAAAACAAGCAGATTAATTGGTCCTGCTGTCTTGTCTATAGTAGCAATCGTGCTTCTCTGGCCCCACTTCCAATGCATGTGAAATATATATAGTTTAGAGGGACACTTTTTAGAGAAAAACTGTAGCTCTTGGTGAATACAGATAGGGTGAACAGACAAATTCTGCATTTCCTCTGCTAAGGTATTACGATTTGTATGTGTCAATTGAGAATATAGCTGCAATTGTCGCCTCAGAACACTGGTTAGAAGTGAATAACCTTTGTGTGCTGTAATATTAGGGTATCAGATGCATAGAAACAGCTAAATAGTTTACACTAGTGAAATATAACATTGCACTTTAAAGAGAACATAAAGTCATATATGAGAAATAAATTACTGCCCCCAGGAAGTATGTTAGATTTTTTTTCTGTGAACTAAAGAGTTACAGATAGTAAAAGTATAAAAAAAGGAGTTTGGATTGATAAGACCTTATCTTAAGCCTTAACTGAAGTATTTACATTGGGCTTCACCATGGAAATGGCAATTTCTAAAATTGAACTTAACTTGATTGTCCTAAGGGTATCTTTTAAAGTTTCAAGTGTAAAGTGTAGAACAAATTTTTTAAATGAAGTATACAATGTTACTATGACTACTTTTAATTTGAAAGTTTCAAGAAACTCAGGTATGGTAGTACGGACAATGTATGAAGCATTACTTAATGTTGTCTAAGTGTCAAAATGACAGAAGAAAAAGGTACTTTATTATTATTTTTTAAAAATTTCCTTTTAGAATAATGTAGAAAACTGCAGACTTTGATCTCCATAATGTGACAATTAGACAAGAAAAAAAGTTAGGAGGCTCAGGTAAAGCTTATATTAGGGAAGAGTTAGTTTGCCTTTTTTAGAAAGGATAGTGATTGCTATTACACGTGTAGTTTATCAGTTCTCTTTAATTCAGTGCAAAGAAGACATACAGCATGTGCAATTTTTGGGTACCATGGGGTGTTCTGCATAGGCTTTGGTTGCTACTCCCAGGTTTTCATAAATCCTGTCTCATGACTTCTAGCCCTATGCACATGTCTGGGGTCCCCCTGCCTGTCTGGGGCATCTCTAATGGCCTTGGCTACGTTTGTATGGGTGCATCCAGCCCTTACTGCTCAGGAGAAATTCAAGTAAAATGAGACAGGCATTCAATATAATGCAGAGGAATGCAGAGTAAGACAATCCATTTCCTTCAAAACCTTCTTTTGACTTATTGACACAATACGTCACCCACCTAATTTTTAAACTGAGCAATCTGGTGCACTTTAAGAGACATTTTTGAAGATTGATTAGTGTCATTGCACCTGCCTGTATCTCCAGAATTGTTGTGGTGACACAAAGTAAAGCAAGGATGATTTAGAAGAAAACAAGCATGGAACCTTAGTCACAAATCTTGTACATGTTATTTGGTTCACCTGTTGACTAAGAAAAGAATTGTATGAACATTGTTTTTGAAGACATGGAGACTGATAATCAAATAGTTGATTGCATATCATTCTCTCTTGAAAGCTGTATTCATTCTATCTTTAAAGGTAGGGCCATTAAAAATATTGCTTACACCATATTTTAGAAACAAAATTCATATGACAAAAAAAGAGGACAATATTTATGGACTCATAACCCTTTAAATATTAAACTATGTTACATATCAGAAGTGTTAAACACACCATTGAATCATTTCACAACAGCAGTGCTCCAGTGAGCTTTCAGACAGATCAACATATTTTAACACCAGTCTATTTCCTTGATGTAAATTGGTGAAACCAACTAGCTGCTACTAAATAGCATTAAAGTGCAGCTATTTTTCTCAGAGAAACATTTAGGAGTTACTAATTGTTCGTTTTAAAAACAGTCAGGTTTTGAGCATATATACATGTCCATGTGTTAGTGACAGCCATTAATTGTACTTGTCCTTTTTACTTGGTCAGAAAAGAGAAAATTAAACCCAACAGAGATCAAGGACTTTATTCTCCGGTTGTCGTATAGTCATTTTCAACTCTGCAAGGTTAAAGGGGTTTCTGATAGTGTTTTAATTTAACTTTGCAATATATTGCTTTTGTTTATATGAATACAAAAGACAGACAGCCCTCAGTATCCTTGTGTTTTATCTCTGGCTTCTTGGCTTCTGCTGGTTGTTGTTTTTTTTTTTTTTTTTTTTTTTTTTTTTTTTTTTTTTTTTTTTTTTTTTTTTTTTTTTTTTATGTGTAGAACTTAAAAGGAGCTTGTGAAAATTTTACTTTTTTCTTACCATGGCAAATCTGGTGGAATGAAAGCAATTCCATATGCAAAGTAATGGAAAAATTTGGGGGATAATTTCTTCAGGTATGGACTGTCTGACCTCAGGCACCTGACAGATATCACTGCAGCATTATTAATAGTCACTCAGGCCTCCAGGTGGAATTAAGGAGGCAGGAATGGCCACTCATTTCAATCTGTGCAGTTAACATACTTAGATTAGAATCTATTATTTATGGTGATTATCAACCACTGCAGCTCTTGTAAATGGCAGTAGGTCAGTGCTCTGGTAATAATTAAGGTATTCATTATAGGATAAAAACAGAGGTCATCTTCACTTCTATCTTTTGATACAGAATTGAACATAAGGAATTACAAGACTGAAGAAATTATTGCCAGAAAGAACCAACATAATTTTTTTTAATCTTTATTCTGAAGCTGTGTTTTCACAGCTTTCTATATTCATGGTAGCAGTAAAACTGAAAGGTCCCTAATGCCTTCTTTTAAGGAGTTCATTAGAAAGCCGTTAGTGAAGTTTTGTGTATTTTTATTACTACTGCACTCTGGAATGAGACACACAATACCTACTGGAGTCTGAAAAGTGGGAGGAAATCATGCATGCAAAGCATATAAACTTTGCACTGTTTTCTGTCTTTTTTATTGCACTGCATGATAAAACCCCTTGTTGTTTGAGCGTATATACTACTTTATTCTTTAATAATGCAAGTTAAATGTCATAGATATCTTACAGAGCTTATGTTTATAAAATTTATTAGACAGTGATATGCTAAATGACTCTTAGGGGATTTGGATGTTGTTGAACATTGGAAAAACCGTTGGTAGGTCTAGCAGATTTCCTGCTATTTACCGACTGAACTAAATCAGCCTGAAGATATACCATATTTAGCAATTAAAAAGAAGAGGGAAAAATGTTTGCTTTTTACTGCATAAAATGTCTGTTATGAGTTACAAGTTCTCTTAATACTGTTAAAAAAACCCATCAAGTTTTAATGGAATTAATTTTAGCCAGTGATAGTGTCCATTTTTTAAAATATCTAGTCATCAAAAGATACTCCTGGATATACATCAGAGAAGTATAAAGACCTGCCAGTCCAGTAAAAGTACACATCGTTAATATATATTAATATTATGAAAGAATAAGAAAAGTAAGAATAACTTTTATCATGTACAGGTTTCATTCTTTATTCTCTGATATAAGACTTGTACTGGTCTGAGAGCTAAATGCTTTAATTTGGACAAAACTGTGAGTGTGAGAGTCACAGCTCAGTTTACCCCATATGCAAAAAATTATTTCTCTCTCCCCACTGAAGTACCAACATCCTTCCCAGATTTCTAGTGATATGGAACTGTGGAAAATAAGAACTAACTACTTGCCTTTCTTCACAAATCTACAGGAATGGACTGAAGACTCAGTAGAGAAGAATGGAGAATAGACAAAGTCTCCACAGGATTGTCTTCCACATAGCTCTGGGGAAATGAAACTTGTTTTGGTCAAGTTCCTCTGTCAGAATCAAATTATTGACACTCTGAAAAACTGTTCCTTTCATGAGATGTAAGATGGCCTCCTCCATCTGTGTTTTGTATCAATGTCCTCTAAAGACTGGAAGTAAGCCTTTTGTTACTATCTGGGCATGACGCATATTCCATGTAAAGGCAAGAACTTACTGATTGTATACCCATGGATTAAAAAAAAAAAAAAATCAGCAAATATTTTCAAAATGGATCTAACTGTATGTTTTTTAATTTGTTTCCCAGAATTTCAATAATTATTTTGGATAAGATTCCTGCCTTAACTCCAGTGTAAAACTAAGAAAATTCAACATATTTTGTAGGAGATGGCTTTAGGACTGCACTAAAATTTAAAAGGAAGGGAAAAGGAGAAGAGATAAACTTTTAGATTTCTTAATTTGAAAATGTAGACAGAAAATGTAGCTAGAAAATATAGAGGGAGGATAAAAATGACATACTCAAAATGTTTGAAGCATTAAAATCTTTTTGTACAGGTCAGAGTTTCCAATATGTTTGTAGTATTTTTTGAGTTGATGTTGTGGCTGTAGTTTCCAGTAATGCTATGGGACTTCTAAATGAATTCTTTTACGGATTCTAATTTGCCATTAACAGAAAATGCTGATGCACTGTCCATGAAGCATCAGATTCTGAAAATTACTAAAATGAATATGTTGACATGGTGAATGAGGATAGACAAGTATTAATGATATCCTTAAATTTAAATGCTGTTTCCAGGAATTTTTGTGTAGTCTTGAGTCACCTTTCATTTAAAATGGAGTTGCTATAATTATTTTTTCAAAGAAATAATATTAGAGAAAGGCAAGCTTTAAAAGCAATTCAACACTAGCATTTCTAGTTAATATCATCATGGGTTGGTTTCCTCCTGCTTTCTCTTTTCAGATCTTAAAAGGATTCTCATTTAAGTCATTAATCAGACAACATTTGATTTCAATCTTACACTTGTTCATAGTTAGATTAAAAATTGGTTATTTGGTACTAAAATTATTCTATAAGGCATCTAACACTTTATGTGTAATAAACAGAAGGGATGGGAATGGTCTAATGATTTTCTTTCCCAAAACTTTCTATTATATTACATTTTTTCCATTTTACTGCCCCAAGCCTTCTCTTTGCCAGTCTGTAGACTCACAACTCTCTCAGCTTCTCCATGTAGCTCAGATCCTCTAGTCCCTTCATGGCCCTTCCGAACTTGTTCCAGTCTGTCTCTCTTGTATGTGAGTCCATCACAGTGTCTCAGACACGTCTCACAAGCACCAAGAAGAATCACCTCCCTTGACGTTGACAATGGTCTGCCTAGCAGAGCTTAGAAGTATAGGGGTCTCTTTTGTTATTATCTTTGACATATTTGATCTCTTTCCCTCATGTCTTCAGTTTCACCCAGGCATCCTCCCATTCCTTTGTTTCTCTTCCCTGTATCCCCTTTTTCCTCTGTTACCTTTCTACTTCAGCATTTCTGCTTTTGTATTTCTATGGAACTCCCAGTGCAAAGGAAAATGGACAAAGTATATTCTTCTGTTGATTTTGGCTCAAGCACTGTACTTAGGAACCACACAGTGTTAATCAGTTTTCTCTTACCTCTGCTCTGCCTGGTTTGGAACCAGGAAAGAGGCCCACATGGAGCTGCATATGACAACCCAACACAATGCCTACAGAAGAGGAATTCTGTGCCAAGTTCAGTCTGCCTTATATCCAAGTTTAAGGAGGTTGGAATCATTATACTTTTACATTTACGCCAAAATGAATCAGCCAATTAGTCACATTTTGTTTAGAGTGAAATTCAAATTAGTCTTCACTGAAGTCACCAGAATAATGTTGTGTTGCAACTGCCAGCATGCAGTGTTCATGAGTCATGTTACAAATGTTATGAAATAAGCTAAAAATTATGGTTTTTAAAATAGTACATGTAGAGATTTATTTAGTTTTGTTATTTTTTGTTTTCTCCACTACTCCTAAACCTTCACTTTCATGTTGTCTTAAATTTATCTCTGAGGACTAAACCCAGACTATTTTTATTTTAAAATTACAGACTCCATTACATTCAAGTAGCTGCAGTGTCCAGTCTTTCAAAAGGGCTCTGACTGTCATGAGGTTTGGCAAGACTTTATTCGTATGCGTACTCTGACAGACTAAAAGCAAAGCATAAAACCAGTACTTATTAAATCTCTAGTAGCCCATATTTCTTTTTCTATACTGTTTTACTGAACATATATTTTGCTGTCCTTAACTTTGGCCATGTTACTATAAGAGTAGAATACTGGCATACATTTTCATGTCAAACCCAAAACAGACCCAGCATGAAATATAAGGAATGAAAATGAATTATTTTTGTTAACCATCCAGGCCAGCAGCAGTGAAGCACTAGAAATGTTCAGAAATGCCAGTTGCCTCATTTGATCCTCCTTCTGACAGGAACTCCATATGAAAAGATGAATCTTCAGTGGATATGACTAATTCTGTAAAAGAAGTGATTTATTGGTGTACTGACTGCACCAATGTTCCACAAAGTTATTTGTCACCTAAAGGTCATCTACTTGAAGTAGAGAAGTAGAAGTAGATGCCCAAACATTTTTTTTTAATTGTTTCTGCATTTTCTCCCACTATGTTAGCTCCTTCACTGGTGAAGTAAAAACCATTAGGTACTTTTAAAATTTCTAATATAGCTCTTGCTGAAATCTTCATAGCTCTGTTTTGTAACTAATAAGAATAACCCTAAGAAGGGTTATTAAGAAGATTTAATGTATAAAATCATTATTTTGTTTTGTTTTTTAACCAGTACAGGCTCTGATCATGTTATCCTGATTCCTAGGATTTAGATTGAGCACTGAAAAAGGGAAAAAGGTGAATAAAGCAACACTCCTACACAAACGAAATAGAAGGAGAAGGATCTTTTGTCACTTAGCAAATCGAACACTGAAGTGTGGTCACTGGGTCAAAGTGAGCTCTTGAGAAAAATCAATACCATTTACTTCCCAGGGTTTTCTCTTCTTTATCAGGCCCTAGTCTCCAATGGCAGCCAAAATCCAAGTCTGTGCTGGCTCTTCACTATGGGGAATACCCAGATACAAAAGAAAATGTTGACATTTCTTCTGTTTAACCTGACAAATCATCATTCAAACTGTGTAGTCAAATAATGAAAATCAGAGAATGACAAGTGAAAACTCTAGATGCTGCATGATCTCACCTATGCAATTAAGAGGGAAAACAGTCTCATGTCCCTTTTTTTTCTTCACTCTAAAGCAAATTTACTAAGAAATTGTCCTGTAGAAGTTTTATTTGGACTTTGGTGTTTGTAAAGACTTATATTATCTTGCCAATCAAGAACTACTGGGAAGAACCTAAATCAGCAATTTCAGGAAAACATAAAGTTCAAGATGAAATAAAAAAAAATATTCCATGTTGTCATTTGGAAGTGTTTTGAGGAATATACATACCTTTAGATTATCCTTGTAGTAAATTATATCTTATTCATGCAAGATTTTCAAAATTATTCTAAAGATACCTGGAGCTAGACAATGGGAATGGCTACTACACTGTGCAGAAAGATAAAGGAAATACCTTCTGAGTAGGTTGCTTGAATATTGAGGCTATGCACACATAATAAAGGGGACTCCAATATATATTTATTCACCCAACTCACCCCACACTGAGGAGCAAACAGAAAGGAGAAGGGGAGAAGATCAACAGAACCAACAATCCTGTCTATAACACATTAGCCATCAGCTCTGAAATGATACATGAGAACTGATAATTTGAAGAGGTTTGAAGTACTTGGAGCATATGAGAAGACATGACATGAGCCAGATTCTCTTCCCTGACCAATACTGCCTGATTTGCCATTTGATCTGTGAGAATAGTTGCAATAATATATGTTGTAGTGCGTGCCCTTTTGGGTCCGGCCAACCCTCGCCTGGATCCCCCGGCTGCTCTGCACGTCTCAACAGAACCAGTGTGTGGATCCTTGGCTCAGCAGCACCTCCTTCTTTGTTGCCATTGCTGTGGTGTGAATGAAAGAGAGGACTCTCCAAAGTTGGGAGGGAACAAAGGTTTATTTGGGGGACACAGGGGAACCTCTCATGTCAGTTCTTGCCCCAGGAGAGACCCCACACCCTGGGAGGCGGCGGGTTTTATCCAAGAGAAACAAAGAGGGGTGGATACAAACTTTTAAACCAATAAAACAATGTAACACAATAAATGCCTACTGGATTACATAGCTAGTGGCGAATCACAGGTGAATTGGGGAGTGGTCCCCAAAACTTCTACCAACCACTGGCCAGATCCTCTCGCAGTTTCTGGACCTTAGAGATAACCATTCCAGTGACGGACAGAGAGAAAAGGGGCTACCTTCGAAAAGATAGTTACAAATCATCCCGGTGAAGGAGCCAATGAGAAACTGTCTCCAGGCAAAACCCAGGGATGGCATAGGAACCGTTATCAACTTGAGATAAGAAAAAGTTTCATGGCAAAGGGCCCCATCTAGGAAAGCTAAAACTTACACTAAACTAATAATATGTTTTAAAACCAGATCTTGCAACCCCGCAAATATACTCACAACACAGTGTGCTTTTGACTCAGTCAGTTTTCACATTGTCTCTTTCTCAAAGTTATACTACCGTAGCAACCATATTAGAATTCCGTTCTTATTAAATTTCTCTAGAATTAGTTTAAGAATCTAAAAGATTCTTGATTACCAGAAAAATATAATACATAACTGGTCTGAACTAAAGGACAGGTCACTCTACATGGTTTTTAATTTTCAAAGTCTCCAGCCTAACTGGGGGCTGCTGTGATGTCCCAGTACAGTCTGTATGTCCACTGGATGCAGCTTGTGCACTTCCATAAAAAACAGGGTATTTCTGCCCTATGCTATGTGCTCTAGTAGAGAGCACATAGAGAAAATGCAATAATATGTATAATATACTTATAAAAAAAAGATATCTCATGGGAAATCTAAAAAAGACTGTACATTTTCAAAGTTTACTAATTGATTATGTAGGATTTTCACAGACATTACAAAAATGTAAAACCAGAAAAGAAATCTATGGACTTGTGCTTGGAATTGCATCTGCTTTTACTTTTTTATTATTACCTTGGTGACATATTAAAAAACTTGGTTTTATTTCTTTCTTTTATATTCACAACTCTCTTTATTCACAAGAGTGGAAAGCAGGAATATTGGAGGTGGAGTGCTTGTGACCAAAAGCTGTGTTCTGACTGATTCGCAGTATTTTTAGCTATGCAGATCACTTTTTTTTGGGAAACTGAAGAGGCTGAATGAGGAAGGGGGTCATGTAGACACATTCCAGGCAGTGTCACTAAAACAGTAATTTCTTCTTGGGCTCATCTGCAGCACAGAATAAGCCTCAGAGCTGCCTATGAAAGAACAAAAGTGAACCCTTCAGTCTTTGGAATTTCATTTTTATTAGAGAGGAAAATAGGAAAGAAAAAAAGAAAAGAAAAAGAAAAAAAAAGAATAAGAATACAAAAAGAAATTTCAAACTGATGCCTAAATAATTCTAATATAAAATGCAACTGATGTGAATTGCAAAGAAGACCTAACAAACTTATGATTATAATGTGGGGAAGGAAGTGAGAAAGGCATGACATCAATGCCTAATTTTTTTAGTTATTTGATTTACAGTACTGCATACTGGGATAAAAGGCCAAAATGTACATGAGAAAAGTATCATGCAGTGAGAATGTATGAAGGAGAAGCAAGCATACTTCTCCTTTAGAAAAGGCATAAAGAAATTAATTTTTTTTGTATAAAATGATGAAATTTAATAGTAGGAATCCGGTTAAATTGGTGCAGGTTTTCCACATACACAAACATGTTACAGGAGGGGAGTTTTCTCTGGATTTAAAATATTCTGATGATAAAAGAATAAGTTCTTGAATTTGGAAATCTCTTACTGATATGCTAACAATATCATTATAGGTAAATGTTGAATAAAAATCAACTACAGCAACAACTGAAAGGAACTCTAATCAAATAATTTCATCCAAGAGTAAAACCATAAATCAGAAGGTCAAGAATAGATGCTAAGAGTTTAGTTGGCATGAAAGAATAGATTTATCTCTTACTGAGCATCTGCAACTGCTTCTATCTTTATACAATGGCTATTTTGATCATATAAGCAGTTCTTGTTCTCAGATAACTGTAAAATTGTCTCTTCAGCTGCTAAAATGAAAATGTCGCTTTCAAAATGCGACAGATCTTGCTTATGTCTTTGCAAAAGCAGTTATGTTTTGATTTTCTTATTTAAAAAAATAAAAAAGAAGAAAAATTTGCTAAAATTTCTTTGGGTCTTCATTGAATTTTCACCAATCCCTCAAAATGTTTATGCTATGTCATCTTAGGTTAGAGCACAAGACTTATTTTCTCATCAGTAGGAGTCATTTCAGTAATTAATTAATTTTAAGCATCTCTGGTGTAGATATATGTGAAGAATTATTCACTTTAGTTCTCTTTGATAGTCAGAGAAAATGAGACAAATATAGTCAATGGAGTCTTCTCCACAAATGTTTTTTTTTTAAGTATTAGAATAAATGCCACAATTAAGCATGAAACTATTTCTTTCCAACCTCTAGAAAGAGAGCTGAGGGCTGATTTTTTAGTTTTAGACCACAGCTGCCATTTAAAGTCTCATACTGTATTTTTATTAATCATGCTTGCAACTATCTGAAGTAACTGAAAATTGAATTAAAATATTAATTTTTATGTTCTCATAATATCTGCTTTTATCGTGATATACCCTCTTATTCAACTAATTAAGTTTTAACTTGCTTTGCTCAAGAGAGGTTTAAATAATCATATCCAGGTTTCATTCATAGCTTTCTATATGTTTTATATGTATCAATGTTATCTCAGGATAATACTATAGGAAGAAGGAATTAATGTTTTGTATTTCTATTCTGCAACAAGACTGTACTACAACAAATTAGATGTGGGAACTGAGACATCCAATAGAAGAACTCTTGGTTTATGATAGTACCTAGCAAGAACTGTTTGTCATACAAGGGGAAGCCTGAAAAAAGGAGCTATATGAAGTGGAAGAGTAATAATTATAGAAATTATATTCCAGAAAGCAGAGGACTGAGTGACAAGAGCAAGATCAAAGGTGGTAAATGATATTTGTGAAGAGACTTGGCGACAGACCAGAAGAATTGGATGTGAATTGCTCATGAATCAACAGGTCATTTGAGTATCATAAGTGTTCTATGACAAAAGATTCAATTTACACTCAGAAAAGTATGTATCTTAATTCATATGTAATTTTAGGTTGCTTTTTTGTGAGGTTGTGTAAAGTGTTATTGTCAGACAGATGGTTTCATATTTCTATGAAAGACATTATTTCCGGAGTACTGTGAGGGTAGCATGTTGTTCCTCATTAAAAGAGACGTTTCACCATAATGAGAAATTTGCTTTTCTTATAAGGTCTCTGTGGGAAGTTAAAACAAGCATTAGCTAATGTTCAATAAAACCAGGGATTGTAAAAGGAAATACTTAAGACAGACATGTACCTTGTAGGTCAGCAAATGTGGAGTTACTATTACTGTTGCTTGTAACAGGTCACAGACTGTGTGCTAAGCTAACAGAACAAGCATCAAGTCCTGTCAGGCTCTGTCAGGATTTCTTTTGGCCTTTCTAGAAGGTTTTTGCAACTTGTTACAGCATTATCTAATACCCAGAAAACTGTAATATATGCTGTTTTGGCTTTTCCTTTGCTTTGCACAATGGTGCAGTACAAGACACTCTGTTAAATATATGTATACTTCCAACTAATGGATAGTAATATCAAGTGAACCTTCTGTGTAGAATAAACTATCTTTGACCCCAGAATAAAATGAAGCTGTGGGTGGGTTGAAAGGGGAGAGCAGGCAGAGGGTGATGTCAAAGGCGCTGAAGCACAGGCACAGATAGACACTGGAGGCCCATGATTGTAGACAATTCACCAGTGGTCAGTTCCAGGTCATCAAAAGCAAAATCCCTTGCATCAGGTATATGTACCTTTAGAGACAACAAAAACAAAATATGTATAAAATATGAATATACAATATATTTAAAGCACATCTTATAAAGTAAAGTTGTACGTAAAACTAATTTGTAGACAAAAACAGAAGAGCAAGGGGTAGGGCAAGTCAATTTCAAGAAGAAACTGAGTCCAGATTCTAAAGAGAAAGAAATAACCAACATCAGCCCCATACCCCTGAATGAAGCCACTGGCCTCACGATAGTGAGTGTAACATCTGAGACACACACAGGGACTGGAAAGTGTGTGTATGCACCATTTTAATGATATACAATTTGAACCATCTTATCATCATTATAGCTGGTCTAATAACCTTTTTTTTTATTAGACAGTTAATACTTTAGTTAGACTAAGAGTATATGATTGCCTTTGTACATATGTGGTGCTCTTATTTTGGCCATAACATTTTTGAGTACAACAAATTGACAAGAATACAATTAGTTTTTTCTGTAAACTGGATACAACAAACTGGTAGCATATATTAATTATAGTCCTTGCCAGTGGTTCAACTTTGTAAAACTGTAAATTCCATACAACAAAGTCCACAATTGTTCATTTGATAAAAGAATCTAATCTTTTCTGGTTTCATGTAAGCCTCAAATTTTGAGTGATTTTATAATGGTGAATAATTTACTTAATCATTAATTATCTTAAATTATTGAATCTGTCCAGGGAAACCTAAATACAGACAGATATTTTATATTTAAATTGTTTTTACCAGTAAACCTTAGAATATTCCTATAGTAGTTAGAAAACTTTTACTCCAATGACACTCAGCAAGGAAAACTTTTACACTAGGTGGACAAATTAGTTTCATGGCAAGGACAAGGCTTTGCACTATCTATGCTCTCCTATTAAATTTTACATTTGCAAAAGGTGTGTGATGGAATATGATGTAGAGGTTTATAAATTAAGTGCCAGATAAAAGGTAGTTTGGAAGTAATTATTTGTTATTTCTTACAATACAGAATCTTGGGACTCTCGACAAATTTCATGGTTCACTGTCTGATTAAATTATGCTACTTATTTGAACACTGAATGAAAAATAAAAAAATAAAAATATGCATCAGTTCTAAAAGCAATTTGATTAATTAATTGGGAAAATCTGTCAAGAACTCTCAAATTCTAAAATATCACTTTTGACTCATTAATACATTTGTAATACACATCAACAGCAAAAGTACATTTTCAAAAAAGAGTGACAAAACCATTATATATTTGCTCCATTCTTGAGTTTGGCCTCAGATATGATGATATCAGATACAGCTATTTTAAGAAATTGCTGTTCCATTTAACTTTCCTTATTATAACACAAAGTTTGTTTTGAAAATACCAAGGGTTGTTCTTACATTCCTCAATACATTGTGTTTGTCACTCATAAATTTGAATAGCTTTGCTATGCATAATTTATTTATCATTCTAATTATTGCACACCATTGCTAGTAAAATTTATTATTGAAAAGGACCATTGACAAAATCACCTCAGAAATTTATTTATTTATTTATTTATTTATTTATTTATTTATTTTTCTTTGACAGGTCTGAGATTTATATTATTTTGATTTTAAAATTTAAAGTTTTTTTGCTCTTTCTGTGAAAATAAATCTATTAAGCATTAAAGCTGTGTTGCATGTGTGTTGTCTGGTTTTTGGACCTGCTCACTGATTATAAATTTTAACAGATTGGAAGAGATCTGAAAAATGTTAAGTTCTTAAAAATTTGATAAAGTTAGGTAACTCTGTTAGTAACTCTAATAAAGAAGGTGTTTTGAGAACTTACTCTTTATTAGACACAAGAATTTACAAGTCAGCCAGAGATGCTCAATTTTTTAAATCCTTGAAAACCTTTGATCAGAGTTTCTGACTTATTTACTGGAGAATACAACCAACCAGAATAAAAGCCAACCTTTATCAGCCTCACTTTTTCCAGAAAGGCTTTTCCTTTCTTCAGCTGAGTCTCTCAAACCTTTATTGTCTCTCTAACCTTTATTGTCTCTCTACTATTTCCTGCTCTCCAGTCTTTCAGGATATTGATTCAGGTTTTCATGGGAATTTTTGGTGAGTTTTTTTGCCCTCGCCATTAAAAAATTCAGCATTTCAAGCCTTATAAAGATCTCTTTTCAGTCATTGAAGAAGATAGAAAAGGAATAATTATCAAGACCAATATTTTATTCTCCCTTTCTCTGAAGAAAAACAAAACAACATATTGCATCAGCAAACTACATAGTTTCATTGGGCAGTATATTGGTTCTTACCCCAAATATTTTATAATCCTGCAGGGATTTTCAGTCATCATTTTTCAAATTTATTTTCTTCTGTTTTTAATTAAATGATTTTACCAGTTTAGGGCGAGCATAACTCATACCAACCTACAAGCCCATCTTCATTCAAATTGTTCATACACCTGCTTATATGGGATTATTTTTTGAACAGTAGTCTAGGAGAAACATTTTCATACTTACAATGCTATATTTTTGGGGTTTTTTAAAGAAAATATTTTTCTTCCCAGGTTAGGCAGTGGAACATCTGATGAGGCCAAATATTGTTGTTTACACCTTGAACAGTCAGGTCCTCCAAAGTGATGGGAAAGTCTCAGAACAATATATGTGACTTCCAGGGCTGTGAGTCCCTGGAGCTTAAGCATCTTCCTCCAACTTGGGATGGAAATCTTTCCATTTAATTAGTTATCCTATGGCTATTTCTCTATAAACTCTCCTCTGCTAAATCCCTCCTGACATCTACAAACAAAACCTCACTGCCTTGGAATGAACCAAAACTGATTCCCTGTGACCGATCTCACCAATAAGCTTGTTGTTAACAAAGGCCTTTAGATCTGACAGCGGGTCTGTGCCATGGGGCCTGAGGGTAAGTGCCGTTCCCAGGTCAGGGTCCTCTGCAGTGTGCAGATGCTTCAACTAGCACTGTCTGTTTAATTAATTTCAGTCTGCTTCACCTATTTAAGCTTTTCACTTGCCTGCTGTTTTCCCTATCAATAAATATAAGTAACAGATTATAAAAAGAGAAATTCTGTATAGAGCAGGATGAATCATTTATGTTAACATGATTAATCTCTTTCCATCATTAAACTTGAAGTTTTATATGCAGCATATCAAGCAAATTATTTGGGTATATTGTATTCCTGATATAGTTGAGGTGTTCATATATAAGCAATACATATGTTTGTAAATATATCTGATGGTATATCTCTCTTTATACACAAGTATGTAAATATAAAATATATTAGGATATACCCATCTATATACACACAGCTCTTATGACTAGATAGTTAAAATTTTTCCTAAATTCATTTAAACATGATACAAAATTCAGCTTATCAGAATGTATTTAAATCTGTTTCTATTAGAAACATTTTCTGTGTCAGGTAGACCTGGAACTCTGTTTTGTTAAAATGCTACATAAGCAAGGAAGCCTATTTAATGTTGTACTGTGGAGCGGTACTGACCTACTGTGCCAGCAAAGCATTTGAGTGCAAATCCCAACCTTTTACAAAGTGTTTTTCTGGGATACTTGAACTACCATGTAGCTTTCCAAATCCATGCTAAGGACTTCAGCCTTCAGCATCAATAGTCCTGTCTATATAACAATCCTGTAAGTAAAGCTATGGTTTTATATGTTGGGATGAACAGGAATATGCTACACCATGTGGGGATGTTCATGAGGATGAACAGGAACCTGTCACCACTGGAAATTAAGATCTTGAACCAATCAGCTCTCTGTCTTTGGGTGAGCTTATCTGTCCTCTGGGAAAAGAGTCTGGTCTTAGATAACTCGAAGAACTGATTTAACTCAGAAACTGGTTAGTTTTCTGCCTGGTTAGTTAAACAGCCTAGGGAGACTGAGAAGTGAACTACAGATGGCAAAAGGGAGAAGGGGAATCTGTAGGATCACAAGAAGAGGCAGAGGAGGAAATGCCAAGACAAGGAGGGACAAAAGAGCAGAACTGTCCTTTTTCAATGTAGTGGATGATGAGAACACAGCTGAATATAGAAGGACAATTCAGGTATTTTGAATGACCATAGACCAGCAAGTGGATACAGGAGATATAGAAGGGTGTTGAACAGTGACAGTGACCAGAAGACCTGGTGGCCACAATTAAGTGAAGCAATATTGGCCAATTTTGAATAAGTCTTTTTTGTATTACCTTGTGTTTGACTTCAAAAATGCAAACACATTAATAGTAGTTATGATAGTCCGTTAGCCTGTTTGAAAGGATAACATTGCTTCCTTTGTTGTGGAACTTATAGCCACTAAATTCTCATTACAGTCTTCTGAATATAATGAAATAGTGTAGAAAATGACAACAGGAAATGTGATGGTCCTACTAAAATATCAAAGCATGGGAAGCTATAAAAGTACTTTTCATTACTTCCTCACAGTGTTGCAAGATGTGGGGAAACTATGCAGCTTTCTGTGAATATCTGCTTTCTGTGTTAGAATAATGATGTTCATTGAGTACAAAGTAGGACACAGCTCTTGAAAATGACACCCAAGGCAAAAGATAGGAAGAAATTCTGAGTAAATGGGTCTGTGACTAAGGGAGTCTGACAGCTCTTTTTTTCCACTCAAGGCACAAAACTTTCTGGACAGGGGCATGTTTTCTATCTCAGAGTTTACTAGAATAATACCTTTTTTCCTCGAAAAAAAATCAAATTAAAACATTTTTCTAGTCAGTGTGATAAATTTTAGTCTTATAAATGAATAAAAGCCATATAAATAACCTCATGTCCTTCTTTTGTCTCTGAATAACAGAACGTTAACTTATTTCAGTTTTTTACCTGCACTAAAGAGAAAATTAAACTTAAGCTCCAGAATAAAAACCCCATAGTTTCTAAATATTGATAACATCTTTTGGTTAGAAATTATGTCGCACCAAAAGTGTGACACGTCTTAGGATTCTCAGTAAACAAAAAAGTATAGCTTTAAAATAAGTACTGAAACTTAGCTCCAAACCAGCTTTCCTGAAATGATAGGTAGTTAAAATTATAAAATTTCATTTTCATTTAATAACTTTTATTTAATAGCATTTTGGCAGAAAAATAATATTTTAATTAACTTTCTTAATACTAACCAATATTTCCAGTATGCATAGATCATCCTGTTCCCATCACTTTTCACTGTTTCTAAGCCCAAAGCAGGTGATGAGCACTGCAGGAGTAGCTACTCATAGCAAGCAAGCTGCTCTCCAGGAGTCATACTTTTTTCAGCTGTTGGCTGTATAGGAACCATTTTACTCTAATTTGTCAGAGCAACAGAAGAATCCCAATTATCCAAGTGATTGAAAGAATGTGCAATAAACTACGTTATTATTTGCATATTCTAAGTAAACCTGCCATATTTCTACAAAATGTTCTTTCAAATTAATAAAACATCACAGTATGACAGGTACATTAATCTACAGTTGATGGGTAGTGATGAGATGACAAGCAGCAGTGAAATAGTTAAAAATGTTGGCATTTAAATTAATCTTCAAAGTTAACTCCTCCAATTAAGATGAGTGGAAGATGTCTAGAAATGTTTTAGTGCTATTGTTTCAATCTTTACTGATTGCCATAAAGACAAAAGTACAAGCATTTACATTATTAAGGCTTTCTTTTCACCTAAATGTAATTAAAATGAATAACCAAGCTTTGAATCTTGGAATACAGCATGAGGAAAAGTTTAAGAACACCTTTTTTTTCCAGTAATAGCTTCCTGAGGTCCAGTAAAATATTTTGCCATGAAAACCTTCCAAGCTCTCCACCACTTATGTGTGACTCTTGAAAGGCTTATATTTGAATAAACACCCACAACATTTCAACTAGGCAAAAATAAGCACATAGTACAAGAGATAAAGAATGTTGTTCCAGTTCCTCCATATGAGGCCTCTGCAGTGCAGTCTGTATGTGACTCTCACAAGATGTCTCAGAAATTCACACAGCTGCTGCGGAATTTGGCAGCTTGCTAGCTGCGTAGTGCATATTTCTGGGAATGTCTGGCATTTCTCACTGCCTCCTGAATTGATGCAGGGTGCCACACGAGGTCCTGACTTTCAAAGCCTGTTGTGCCCTGACACTGACTGGAGTGGGGGGCAGCTCTTTACCAAGAGCGCTGGGGAGGCTCCTCAGCCGGTGTCCAGCTTGCACATTTGGGAGCTCAACCTTTGCTTACAGCAGAGGTTAAGAAGCTGGCAGTCTGGTTTGTGGTTTTTTTTTT
>VXBN01006317.1:1057369-1086349 GCA_013397395.1 Sinosuthora webbiana | reverse complement strand
TTTTTTTTTTTTTTTGAGATGTGTGTTAGACTGGTAGGAAGCCAAGATAATTAAATATAATTTGAATTCTGAGTTCTGTATTCATGAGCCTTCTAAAGGCAAGCCCTTACTGAATGTGGAGACTGACAACCAGAATGCACTTCTCCATTCTCACCAGAGACAGATTTAGCTCACTCTGGAGAGGAATCTAGATCCAAATTAACATTTACACAATCATATGACTCTATCATTAAACAAGTGTTATTAATAATGTGGCAGTACAGACAAATTGCAAGAGTTTTAGCTTTCCTGCAGATCCGAGTTGCTCCAGAGGCCTGAATGAAGTACAGTGCAGGAGAGAAATAATGCAAATTTGTATAGCTATGCCTGGATGAAAGGGTGAGATGAAGGCCACATAGAAACACTACAAAATAGAAGCAGCAGTAGTTGCACCTACAACAAGGAATATTTTCTTTAATAAATGTTTATGCATGCAAAGTAAGTAAAAAACTCTGAAAATGAAAGACTTGTAAAGTATCTGAAATGTGGTCTCGAACACCTTGGCATTAAGCCTACTCAGTAAAAGATTCACTTTGTGTCATAAGGATGTCTCCATTTTATCTCAGTTTGACCACCCAAGTGGGATTTGCTGCATGCCAGACATCAAAATTGTTCAAACCATCAATGGAGAAAGATAGCCACCTTAACCTGGGCATGGTCTCCTCAGAGGAGACAAAGCCTCTTTTGGAGGTATTATCCTTCTCTATATACAGAATGGCCATCTTACATCAGAAGTTTAGCAGCTAGGTAGCTGGATCTGGCTGAACTGAATCCCACCCTAAACTCATGTGCACTTCCTCTCCCTCAGCCCTACATGGTTCAGGAGAAGCTACAGCTGTGGATTAATTTATTCTTTCTTCAGCATGGGTGGGATCTTGACTAAATATGATTTTCCAGAAGGCTGATTGACTAAAGATGAGTAAGGGGGAGGAGATTTTAATTTCTACTGATATTCTGCTAAAGTAAATCTGCTATCTCCTCTCTCCACAACACCAAACTTGGAGGTACTTATCTGATTCACATCAACTTTCTGAATGACTCAGGACTCAGCCTAAAATCACAAGATATTCCTTATGCAGAACCCTTTTCTAAAAATAATTTTGCACTTTTCTTACTCCTCCGTTGTCAGTGGTGAAGGATCTTTTTATCTAAATCCTTCTTTGTCTGCACTTTATTTTAGAGGTAGTCTGTAAAGCTTTCAGCATTTCTCCATGCTGAAACTGAAACAAATTTTTCATGTTGGCTGTACTCATTGTTCTCTTTCTCCTAGTAAAGGAGAAAGTAAAGTAAACTGTTGTATTGTCATCTAGCTCTTTCATCTTGTTCCCTCTGTTTCTCTTATTAAAGTAAGATTTTATTTATATTATATTTTTTTGTGTTTTCTGGATGACTCTTCAGAGTTACACAAGGCTTAGAGGATTAAAAATTTTATTGCATTTCTGTTTATTTATTTCTAAGTTTTCTATCTGCTACTCCATTTAGTTAACATCCTCAAGTTTAAAACAGAATATTATATTTACTTAAATTGCTATTAGAGGATCTTCTAGGCACCATTTTCAAATCTTTTTGTCAGGTTCTGTCAATGACTTAGATATCTTCACTGAAGAAACTGTATTTATTAATTGTAATTTTTTCTGTTAGGTTTTCCCCCATTGTATTTGGAAAATTTTCTCTGCCAACAATTATTAGTTTTAGCAGAAGACTTTGCTCTTTCCTGCAGTTTGACATTGTAACAACTTGTTTTCCCACTGTTCCATTTTTCCCTTTAATTTTTTTGTGTTGAAGATTAAAAAAAAGTGCTAATGCTTTATTCTTTCCCTTTAAGAATATAATGACAAAGCGAAGTGCTATGAAAATTTATTGCCTTTCTTTTAATCCTTTTAAAACCATTAAGAGAAGGAGCTATGTCCAGTAGTTAAGCAGCAGCAATTATGGGTGAGAAATTGGCAATTCAGTGCCTCTCTCTGACATGGAGTTTCTAAGTAGATGCAAGCAGGCTGCATCAGCACTTACATGAATGATGAAATTATAGAGTCATGTTTGAAAGGTAGATAGAGAACCAAAAATAGATGATTTTTATTCAAGTGGAGGTACCCATTGAGTTTATATTTCCATATAACATCATAAAAAGTGTCTGTCCATGACTCAGTAATATACAATGTCATGGAGCTATTTGCAAACATTTCATTTGCTCTTTCTATGAAATCTACATGTTTCCTAAGAGATATTCTTTTTTCCCAAAGAATATATGAAATAAAGAGATACGCATATTTTTGACACTGCTAGTTGCTATGCATGGAAGTGGACTTTTCCATCTCTTCCCTTAATTCCTGGAGAACAAAAAAAGATTTTCTTCTGTCATCAGTCTGAAGCGGTTGCTACCATCTAAAGCTAATTTCATAAGTGGTTCCATTGAGGACATATTCTGCTCTTAACCAGAAAAAAATGAAAGCATTTAAATGCATGATCTTAGTTTCGTTCTTCTCCTTGTTCTTCTCACAGAGATTAAGGGTATAAAGTTCAAGGTGATAGTCAGATCATCTCATCTGACTCCTATATTTGGTAGTCAACCCCTGGATTCCTCCAGCATTATTGACTGAAGTACATCTTGACCAATTTAGGCCATGCCTTATTCAAAGTCACCTCTTTGAGCTTCATCATAACACAAAGTTCCTGGACAGAGAAGTTTTTAAACCGTCAGTTTTTTCAGCAATTCACCCAATTTTACAACATTGTTTTAAAATGTGGACACTATATCTCTCCCTTGTGCCATATACTTACCACACTGACAAAGGAAGTTCTGCAGAAAGGATTAATTGCACCCAATTGAGATATCCACTCCACAGACATCTACAACTGAGGTAATCACAATCCCTTTACAGACAACTGAAAGAAACAGGCACTTTCAAGGGGTCTAGCTTTTAGCCTGTTTTAAATGCCTCTGTTAGACAAGATGAATCATACTTCACTAATAGGCTACAGAACTTTTTCAGAGTTTGGATGTTTTCTACTCATTACTGCCCCATTTATGCACTGCAAGTGTATCACTTTTTTTATCCACTACTACTAATGAGGGCTCTTACTGAGTTGCTTAACTAATGTGTCTCCTAAATTCTTACAGAATCATGTATTTCTGACAATTTTTTCCATTTCCATAGTAATGGTTAAGTTCCTTTTACCAAAACGCGTTCAGTGATGATTCCTCTTTGACTGATACTGTTTGTGCTACAATGGAGGCTGGAAAGCTTAAACTTGTCTTTGGCTAGATCAAATCATCAGGAAAGGTTATTTTAACAGAGAACTGCTGTTTTTGTCCCATGAAGTACCTAGTTCCCACAAATGAGGTGAGCCATCTTGTTTGGATTTTGTTTGTTCAATTTTTTTTAAATAAAATTATCTTTGCATAGAACAACCTAAAATACATACCAACTAAATTTGAAACTTCAGAACTAAGAAATTATTGGAATTATTCCCAACTTTTAGATTTTCAGCAGAAAAATTTGAGAGGATTCTCCTAGAGCAAGAATTTTATTTTTCAAAAGATATTGGCACATACATCTAGGCACAAAATAGCATAAAAAATTCTAATTTTTCTTTTTAATACTGTCTTTAGTGTGCCAGTCTAATTATTAAAAAGGATAAAATTATAAAAAATAAAATTAATCAAATTTATAAGATTTACCAAAAAATAATTTTAGAGTATTCAGCAAAGAAGGGATTAAAGTACTCTATTTTCTTGGTCATCATTCAAGATCCCATACTAATGCTTGTAAAAGGAATGGAATAACCCTTAAGAGATAACAGAGGTCACTGAATGGATAAAAACACTAATTAACAGAGAGAAAAGGAGAGATTTTAGGTTAGTCATTTTCCACAATGAAAGAAGGCAACCTATGCAGTATGTGAGCAGTCTCTACTGGAAACAATGCTGCATATTCACAAGTAATCTACGAGAATGAAATTTAAAGATTTAAAAAACTATTTTAGTGTAGGCAAAAAGTGAAAATAAGAGGACTGTCTGCAAGAACTGCAGGCAAATTTGGTATCTGAGCTTGACCAGTTGCAATCCACTGTTAACTGAACATAAAATGAAACCTGTGAAAAAATGATCATAACCTGATAACAGTGTCTTGAACCTGCAATAGACTATTTTGGGAAAATATCAGATAAGTCCTATACGAAGACCAAAAAGCAAGTAGCAAGATACTGACCTGGGAATAAAGAACTACATTTATACCTCCATACATCCATAGCACTCGCATTGGTGGACTGTCTAAACAAACAAGGGCACCAAGCTGGAAAATGGGAGGTCTGTCATGTGTTTGAGTAACTGTAAATGACATTACGGGGTATAATATAGAAAGATCACGTTTCTCCTCTCTCCCATTCAAAGAATGGGAACTAAAGATCATAAACAGGTTTTTGAAAGCAAAGAGAAAAATATTTCATCTCAAACTACATTTTGAAAATGAAAAACTCCTTGATAAGAGAGTCGTGGTTGCTGAATGTTTGCATACCTTCAAGAATAGGCTGGAATAGCCCATGAAAGTGAAATAAGTCATGTGGTTTAAAATGACTCTGTCTTATGTTATCAAGAAACTATTGAACCACCAATTACCAGAAACAGGAAAATTAGTCATAAAAATGCTACTATATATTGTGCCTGCTCTGATATTGTCTTCTAAGCCTCCATGCACAGGCACAGTCAAGTACTATGTTTGATGAAATTTGCAGTCCCTGCAGTCTTGAGAAAACCAACATAAAACTTCAGAATTCTATGCACATTCTAAAACATACAGAATTTTATAATATGGTTGGACCATTGCAATTTTAATGAACGACTTTAAGAAATTGTGGAAGATTAGGTAGATAATCTACCATAAATAGTTTGATAGCAAAAAGGGAATTTTAGCATATTGTGTCTCATTGTGGCTGAGGTGGTTTTCAAAATGTTTAGGTAAGGACTGTATTGTAATCTACAGCCATAGTTCCATAAGTCCCTTATACAAATAAATTGCATTCATTAAATTAATATACAACAGAAATAAAAATAATAGAAAAATCAAACAGGCAGTAGAAAGCTCTGCAGACACATTTGATATAGAATTTAAATGGTTGCTGAAGCTGTTAACGTTCAAATTGGAAGAGGATGAAAAGCCAATGTCTATCTATAAAATAGGAAAACAATGAACTTTAATTATAATTGTATATACATATATTGAAATCCCCTACCCAAAATAAACTATTTTGAATGTGTTTCTTATAATTTCAAGTATTTTAAGTTGTGAAGAGAATGATGTATGGAAAAAAAGCATGGTGTAGTATTTGATACGGAGATCCTGTGCTGCATCTGCATGCATAATATGATAGTAAAAATGTCCATATTAGATGACGAAGGTGGGTGGTGAATCAGTCTATGGAAATGGAGTAGCACAGTTGTATATAAATGCATATTCAGGACAAAAATAGACTAAGGACAAGCACAGATAATCAATATAACATTATTCTCCTGTCTGAATCTCTTATAGGTCATGATTATTTTGCTACAATTGTGTAGTCAGGAGACCTGACTGGGTAATCTGACATCTTCGAATTCTGAAATTGCTGCCCAAAGACTGTTTGACATGCCATAATGGGTAAGTGTTGGTTTTCTCTTCAAGTATTATGAGAAGAAACCGTTGCTTCATCCTCCACTATTAGCTCTTCATACATGCTACTTTGCTGTCTAATGGATAATTTTTACAGTTACTTATTTGTGGCAACACTAAATATTCTAGATGTAATTAAACAGCTTAAAAATTTCTTTGTTTGAGAGAAAACCTTATTGTTATTTTAATCCTTATTAAAATATGCCCAAATAAATATATCATTATGATTATAAGTGTAGAAAGAGGTTAAAGGCATACGTGGTATGAGGGATTCATATAATTATCTTTCATTAACATTCAGTGAGAACTGCATGCTTAACTCTGGTTCTTGTCACTGCACCAAGTTCGTATTAAGGGTAGTCATGAAGAAAAACTTTCTGACGATACAGACAGTGAAACACTGCAAAAGACTGCAGGACAGCTGGAGCAGACTGCTGGCTTTTATTGTTGGAAGTTGCACAAACATCTGTCTCCATGACCTAAGATGATCCTGTATTGAGACGTAAGGATAAATTAAACAAACTTCCATTGTGTCTTCCAACCCTATAAATCTGCAGTTTTATTCATTGAAATATGTTTTTTATAACTTGAGCTTTTTAGGCTGAGGGTTGAGAAAGAAACTTATATTGAAGTAAAGACAACACACTGGCCAGCTTATAAACAATAATTATTTTACAGAACAAGGTATAGAAGAAAAGAATACTAACACTGAAATTTGTTGAAATAGTTAAGTATGTTAATGATCAGTAGGATTATTTTAGATTTTGATAAAACACTGAAGTGTTACTTAGCTAATGGCTATATCACCTTATACCAATGATATACCAAATATGGGCTGGTGCCTCTCCAGATATTCAATTCTCCTAAATGAGTGAATGAGTATTTCAATTAAATGAATCTGAATGAAACACCAGAAAGTGTTTTAGCTGCAATTGAAGACTGAGAGAAATACTTACGTTATTATTATATTGTAAAAGTAAAAATCTGTACATAGACTTTCTTTTCTTGAGAATAAGAAGCCCAGTGAATGAAAATTACATTATTGTACTGAATTTAGTGATGTTTCCATTACAGGTTTCTACTGAGAATATGCCACCTCTTGAATAGTTCCCGCTGTATATGATGAAAGGTGTGATAATAAAACACATTTATATCACATCTTACTTTACTAGAGGAGATGGGTGGTTATCAAAGCATTTTTGCAGCTATCTTTCATTTCTGAGATAGGTAAGAGCAGCTATATATACACAAGTGCTAAATTGATAACCTGGACAATGGCAACAATAATAATTACTTAATAACGCTGTATACTATCACTATCGTGGCACCATCATTGTACTGGGTGCTTTGTAGAGTCCGTATTAACAGCAAGAGATCTGGAAAACTGACTTCAATTCCCTTCTGATCATCATATTAATGAAAAAAGAAATTTAATGAAAGTGGATGAGCACAGCAGTGATGGAATCAGAATTGGCTTGAACATACAAAAATATAACACCACACACCATTTTTGCTGTCTGAAAGATTGTTATGATGGAGCTCCAGTTCATGGATTAATGTACTCAATGAACTTCCACAGGGATGTTCCACAGACTAAGGAAATTATATTTGTGTGTATCAAAAGAAAGGAGAGGTGGTGGGTATTGGGAAGTGTGAGACATGATGTGACATAAATGATATGGAATAAGGGATGGATACTGTCCTGGTTTCATCTGGGACAGAGTTAATTCTCTTCATAGTAGCTGGCAAAGTGCTGTGTTTCAGATTCAGTATAAGAATAATGTTGATAACAGATGGATATTTTGGCTGTTGCTGAGTAGTGGTGACCCTAAGTCAACAGGGCTTTTCAGTGTCATGTGTTCTATCAATGAGAAGGCACACAAGAACATGGTAGGGAGCCTGGCCAGGACAACTGATCCAAACTGGCCAAAGGGATATTCCACACCACAGGCTATCATGCCCAGTAGATGAACTGGGTGTGGAGTTTGCTGTGAGGGACTGGTCTTTGCTGGGGAGCGGAATAGGCATCAGTCAGCAGCAGATGGTGTGCAAATGTATTGTGCATCACTTGTGTCTTGGGTTTTATTCCTCTCTCCCTTTCCTTTTCTATTACAATTAGTATTGGTACTAGTATTTTTATATTTCATTTTGTTTCAATTATTAAACTCTTTTTACCTTAACCCAAGATTTTTTTTTTTTTTTTTTTTAAATTCTTNTCTTCCCCAGCCCACCAGGGACAGGGTCAGGGCAGTAAGTGGCTGAGTGATACTTAGTTGCTGGCTGGGGTTAAACTATGAAACCTGGATGGCTCATAATTGATGTCCTTTTTCCTTTTAAATTTAGAAAGGATGAGTAAAGAGAAATTCAACAAAGCAGGTACATCTAAAAGGAAAAAAAAAATTACAAAGATAAACTACCAATGCAAAAATTACATCTGTGTGATTCATGGTGTTTCAATGATACTCTCCTCAAAAACATTTTCAAGAATGCTGGAGAATATTTGCTAAGGTCAAAAAGGGGATTTTTTTGCAATTCCTTAGATATGCCTTCACTTGGAAAATATGAACACATGAAAATTGATAGAGTATATATATTAAGGGGTAATAATGGAAATCACTAATAGTGAATAGTCAACTATTCCTAAAAAATAAAGGACACACATCCATCACAAGCAGGCAAGAAATAAAGAGATAAAGAGAAAAGAAAGAAGGGAAGAAAATAGGGAGAAAGAGGGAAAAAAGATAACATAAAATATAAACTTTTAAAATCACATATATCTGTGAAGTACTCATTAGAATCTGTGACCACTAGTTTCTGAAAAATATGGTCACTTCAGGCTATCTCTCTTTGATGATTACATAGTTAGTTTAGAATGAAGTATTGTGATTTTTGTGTGCAGAGGTGTTCTGACTCTTTTGCGTTCCCTCAATCCTGCTTCTGAGATGAAAATAACTTAGCAGGAATTGTTGACCAGAACAACTTCAGACTGCCTGAAGCCTTGCTAGCATCATCATCTAAGACAATAGTTTCTTTTGGTTGAAAACTGGAATTGCTATGAAGCACTTTGTTAAAATGATTATTCTGAATTTGAAAGGGTGACCTGACCAAGCTGTGTTGCCAGTGAGATATTAGCCTCTTACAAAATCTACATTATTAAGTTTATATTAGAATAAGATATATAAAATATTCAACTGAAAATATTTTATATGTATGTGTGTGTATTTACAAATGCATTTATAGACATTACACAAAAAGATTTAATATATGATCATTAAATATAAAAAATAACTTTGAAATATGTAACTAAGACAATTAAATACCACTAACTTAATCCCCTAGTTTCTTCAGGCAATTTTACTCAAACTATGTGCCAAATTGAAAGCATATATCTGCCTTGCAGCATTCAAATATAATTGTTTAAAAAGTCACTAATAGGCTAAGAAAAAAAGCTGACACAAAAAAGATCTTGAAAATTTGAAAATATGTTGCAATTTAAATACCTTTCAACACTTGGAACTTTGCTTTCAATACCTTGAAAAAAATCAGCAATGGTAAAACTTTCTATTGTTTTTATTCCTTTAGTACTGAAACTGCAATTATATTTCATATTAAATTTCATCAACCACATTAAAAAATTGATATTGAAGTATAGTGATAATAGGATATGAGATTGCTTTGTAAGTTTAGTTATTTCAGCATTTACTGTTACTTTGAAAGAAATTACATTTGAAATTACTAAAAGTCTGTTCTTTGCAGAATTCTAGATTTAAATCTATTTCCTCTATTCCTAAAAGCCACCCCAATAAAGACTATTTAAAATCTTTTACTTCCCAGAGTTTCTCAGTAGATCATAAACTATTTTGTTTTTTAAGCCATTTATACTTTCCAAAATACAATACTTTTGTGAGAAGTGCTCCTGTTGGTGACTCCTTGCAGTTGTTTAGACCCCTGAGGGACAGGCTGTCACATTTCCAAGAATTATGTGTGATTTTATAAAAGTGACTGACTTCTTGACTTCCTGTATTCTTTTCTTTTATGAAATATAAATAAGTCACGTCACGTAAAGTACCTGTAACAACTGGAGAAGAGCAATTCAGAGGTAATGTGAAACATTGTTAATTAATTGTCTGTAACAGGCCTAATCAGAAGGTCCTGATAAGGGGTATTTTTTTTCTATCTATTCTGAGTGGTGTTAATAGTCTAGCTAGAAACACTAGCTAATTCTTGTATTAGTATGTCCAGCAACAGCAGAATTAGTGCCCTGAACTCTGTAAGTCTATCAAGCTGCAGACATCCCCAGAAGAGTCAAAACCAATATAAATCACTTCTGAAACTTTTAAGAAAGCCAAGGACGAGATGCTCTGATGACTCTTTTAAAGC
Organism: Sinosuthora webbiana; assembly: GCA_013397395.1. Taxonomy (NCBI): domain Eukaryota; kingdom Metazoa; phylum Chordata; class Aves; order Passeriformes; family Sylviidae; genus Sinosuthora; species Sinosuthora webbiana. The sequence continues at coordinate 1,076,282 of VXBN01006317.1, read as the reverse complement.
TTGGAACTGAGGAATTCTTGGCTCAAAATGTTCAAAATGCTGACTTTTAGCCAAGTACTGCACAGTAAGTTTACTTTTTGGCATGCTATAATCAACTCAGAAAAAGTACAAGGTGAACATAAAGAAAAGGTTGAGGTAAAACGAGGGCAGGAAAAATAAACATTAGGACTGAGAAAAAAATCTGTAGAGTTCAAGGTGTAGTGGACATTTTATTCTTAGACGAAGTGACTTAATGTTAGAAAAGCCTTTCTTTTATCAGATTTACAGATTGTACTTCGTGACAGACCTGAGTTTTATGCTTTGCAGCTGTGTGAATAGACATAGTCCCTAGGATTTGAATTTAAATGATGTTGATTTTCAGTGTTATATTTCAGTAAGTGTCGATTGTTTGATACCACAGTGTCAGTGGGAATCAGAAGTGCTAATGTGTTTAGTCCAAAAACAAACACATAAGAGATACCTGATCCCTGTCAAGTCAGAAAAGCTCAAGCAACAAAATCTGGAAATTACTGTTTTTTGCTTAAAGTAAGTAAATGGAAATTGTCCTATATTCTGGATGAAATGGACCTATCAGAAAAATTTGAAATGTAATGATAATAGTATTTCTCAAAGAAATAGGGGCAAAAATGTGTAAGATTGCAAAATTGTGGATTGTATGACTTAAATATCTTAAAACATGATCCAAACATAATTTATTAAAAAAGACTCCCTTACTTGGCATTACTACATCAATGGAATCCTAGCAACTAGTGTTTGAAGTTCAGATAAAAGAAATTTGTTGTGAGTTATTATTGTTATTGATATTGTTATTATTATTATTTCTTTTGAGTAAAGCATGATTAGACTGCAAAAAGCCCAAACCGTAGTATTATTTTATTGATTTTTAAAATATGTATCTGATGTATCTGGTATTAAAAATTCACCACAATATGAGTATAACTCTCAGTTGTTATGGTATCATAGTTTTATTTTGGGAATATAACATAAAGAATGTAAGTACTTCAATAATATTTTTTCAGTTTATGTAAATGGGAAATCCATGTTCCAAACTCTAGTTACATGTTTTATTTTTTGGATATATTCCTAAGGAATAGTCTATGAACTTGATTTCAGAAATACCTATGGTCTTGGAGCTGTGAGTATCATCTGTTAAAATTTAAGTCTTCTATCTTACAAGCAAGAAATGGAATTTAAGGCATCTGGATAGTCACATCCAGAGGGTAGTTGATCGATGACTCCATGTCCAGATGAAGCCCTAAGGGAACTATATTGTGACCAACACTGTTTAATGTCTTCAACAGTGAAAACAGACTTTGTGATTGAGTACAGTCTCAGCAAATCTGCAGATAACACCCAGCTGAGTGATGCAGTTGACATGCCTGAGGGGTAGGCTTCCATCCAGAAGGACCCTTGCAGCCTTGAGACACTGACCCATGGCAGCCTCATGAGGTTCAACAAGGACAAGCGCAAGGTGATTCACCTGGGTCGGGGAAAGCCCCCATTATCAACACAGGCTGGGGACGAAGGGACTGAGAACAGCCCTGATGAGAAGGACTTGGGGGTGCTGGTGAATGAGAGGCTGGACATGACCCTGCAATGTGCATTTGCAGCACAGAAAGCCAACTGTGTTTTGGGCTGTATCCAAAGAACTATGGCCAGCAGGAAGAGAGAGATGATTCTGCCTCTTTGCTCTGTTTTTGTGATGCCACCTGGAATGCTGCATCCAGCTCTGGGGTCTTCAGAACAGGAAAACCACAGCTCTGTTGGAGCAATTCTGAAGGAAGGCCACAGAACCCATCAGACACCTGGAACACATCTCAGAAGCAAAGCTAAAGGAAAGCAGGGTGTTCAGACCCATCAGAAGAGAAGGCTCTGGGTAGAGTTTATTGGTACTTAGAGGGGGATTGTAAGAAAGATGAGGACAAACTCTTTTGGAGGGCCTATTGTGATAGGACAAGGGGTAATTGTTTTATGCTGAGAGAGGGTATGTTTAGATAAGATACAAGGATTAAATTTTTTATGATGAGGGTGGTGAAACATTAGAGCTGGTTGCCTAGGATGTTGTAGAGGTTCCATCCCTGGAAGCATTCAAGATCATGTTGAATGGGGCATTAAGCAACCTGGTCTAGTTGAATACATCTCTGCTCATTGCACAGGGGCATTGGACTTGGTAGTCTCTAAAATTCCCTTCCAACCCAAGCAATTCTTTGATTTTATGGTTCTATGATTCTGTGACTAACACCTAAAATATAAAAAATTATATATGGCAAGATATAGAGATGTGACCATGATTTCATTTTTCTTATTGTTCAGTGGGTTCCCATTTTACCCGATTGGCATTGATAAAGGATAGCATAGCACTAACACTGTCAAAGTGGAAATATTATTTTCTTTAAAATGGGCTTTAACTAAAGCACTTAATTTGAATAAAAACCTGTCCTTATTGTGCATGTCTTTAAAAGACAGGATGATTATTGGCCTGACTCATTCAGTCTTGCTTTTACATATAATTTCACGTGTTCTCAGCTTTCACAGAGGGCCTGATGTACACACAAATGCAGAGATGGCTAAAATTTGAGAAGGAGGAGCAGCACCTACAACCTTGAGGAAGCTGCATTTCAGCAGATGTTTATAAAAGAAATAGTACTATGTTCTTCACTCTTCACATTATTGAAAAAGCATTTTCAAACACAAATGGAAAAGCAGGGGCTATTAAATTAATATTTAGTGTTATACCTCTCTCAGGCAATAAGAGAACAGAGAAGTAATTGAGCTTGTTTGATATATCGCAGCTCACACATCTTTCCCCCTTGCAAGTCCAGAAGACTTAGATTATATACTGTTTTCTTTGAGTCAGTTCTGCAGTATTTTCCTAATGTTAGTGTGTAACTTCACTGTCATGACTGTGATGCCACTATGCCTCAAAGACTAGTGAAAGTGAACAAAATTAAGATCTGTTCCCAGGTCTTCAGGTGGATGCTGAAATGAGCTAAAGCTGTGCAAGGAAAGAAGAAAAAACATTAAATATGCAGAATGAAAAAATATACAAGTTCAGCACTGGATGACTGTCTTGTACCATGTTTGCATATCCCAGGATTTTTTGGTCAGTATGTCATGTTAGGACATGATAGGAAGATACATGTAATAAGTACAGATTGAGTCAGTGGAAAAGCTTTTAAATGGCCTAGATTTAAATTATTATTTATGCATCAGTCTATTTCTTGTCTAACTTAATAAGTATTACTTCTGGGTACTGAAATAATATAGACTTTTGGAAAGACATTAATGTCTTTTTTTTAATATACAAACTGGTACAACAGATACCTAGACTTTAGCCTTCTTATCAGCAGGCACTGAAGAGATTTTCATTGTTATTTATCTCTTACATTATGTACAAATTTCTTACTGAAATCAAAACAAAACTTAAAAGCCTGCTATGCAGATCAGAAGGAGTGACAAAATTTAGCCCCGTGTTTGTAAATATATGCTCTTTTTTAGAGGCAGGATTTAAAGGCAGCAAAATTTTTGAGTCGTTTGAAAACACAGGGCTCAGTAAAGCAATTAACAACATATGAAGCATAGAAAAAATGCACACAATTAGGAAGACAAACAGTAGAATAAAGATTATCTCCTCTGGAGAAAAGTAAACTGCAATTTCCCCACTACCTGGATTCAGTTCATTACTAAAGGGAGTGCTGAAGATCTCCCTAATGAAGGAAAATCATCAGACTGTAAGGAAAATATATAATACTACATCTGCTCCATTAAGGATGGGAGCTATAATTCTTTTACACAAAAAAGTTTAGCTTGAACCAAATAACTTACTTTCACTCTATCTAGAAAACATAATCCTACCCCTTCTTAAAAGTCTGGGTGAAATTTAGCAGACAAAGCACACTTTAGCTTGGTAATGCTTTAGAAAGACCAAATCCAAATTAAGAGATAGACATCAAAAATCACAGGATGAACATGATATCTTAACACTATGTTTACTATAATTTATTCCATGGCAAACTAGAGTTAATCCAGATTGTTCTGTGGAGAGTTCAGTAAAATTTAGATCAGATCCTCCTGACATAACAGTCTTACAGCCACAGTATATTTAGGTGTGCACCTCTATTGATCAGGTCCTCATATTATACCAATTCTACTATTTTATAATTTAGTATAATAATTTTTTACAGCAACGTGCATCCCAGACCTGTGTTCAATGGACTGTCTTTAAGATTTGTAGATTCAGTGATGGATTCTGCAAAAGGTACTCTCTCTCTTTTTAAGCATTTCCTGTGAGGAGCAACACCTCTGATAGTTATTACAGTATCCTAATGGAGCACCAAGTATTGACTAAATTCACATTCCCAACCAATTAATTTAGGATCAAAATATTACTCTTCTGCTCACTTTCTGGGCCACCTTATACCGTGAACTGTGATGTTGATGTTAGCAAGATTGTATATACAATGTAACAATATAATATTTTTGTAGTGATTAGCTGATCCCCTAAGTTTTTTAGTAACAAATTTATACTTGAACTAGGTATGAATACTTCCTTAAGTTTCAGTACAGGTCAAATTCATACCAACACTAAAAATGTCTTCCATAAAAAATGGAATTTTAAATCAAGTTCTTGAACTATGAGTATGATATAAAAATAGAATTACTCATCTTTTTATCACCATTAAAATATTTTCTTCATTGTTAAATGCTTATAGATGATTATTGTTTTATTTTTCTTGGTTTTTTTTGATTATTTCTCCTAAAGAATAGATCCATCTTGGAAGTTTATCTCAAATGTTGAATTCTATCCTTTTTAATTAGAAGACATAAACAATTGCCACTTTAGTCTTTGCAGTTCTTTAAATTGCCTTTGAATCAAGATCAGAGACTACAATAGAAGAACTTCCTACTGTAGAGTTTTATAGCTTTCTATGTGTGATACTTAACGTGTTGAAAAACTTAATATTATTCAATATTAGTTGCACTAAAAAGAGACAAATGTAGGAGTTTGCTGTCACCTCTTTTCATATACTTTGCTGGAGGAAAAATAAATTTCCGGGAACAAACATAATTTACAAAAATAATGTTTTGAAGACGGGAAAACATTACTATTTTATTATTTCTTCTCACTGTTCAAAGCAAATAATATGTGTATCGCAAAAAAAAGAAAAAAAAAATCTAATAAGGAAAAAGCGTATCTGAAGAAAATCGTAGTCCTGTTACTGTACAGTGTTGGATCCTTTTCCTGTTCCAGATACGCATTTTACTTGTCAGCAGCTTAAATATTTTGAGCTCTTCATGCCTGGCATATTTCCTCCTTGCGGTTTTAATTTGCAGGGATGGGGGCTGCCGAGGCAGCTGCGGGCGGGAGATGAAAGCGGCGGCGGGCGCGCCTCCCGCGGGGCGCTGGCCGTGACCTACTTCGTACAGCCAGACACGGCGCGGGCACCGCCGCCGCCGCCCCGCCAAAACAAACCCGCCAACCTGCAGCCTCAGACCGAGCGGGGACCCTCCGCCCTGCCAGCCCCGGATGGCTGTTTTGATCTGCCAACTGATCGCAGGTGGATGAAAGGGGATGGCTGAGACGATTAACCATGGATTCGACAGGTTCGCTGGCACAAAGGAGAGCGGTTAGTGTTTCGCCATGGAGAGCGCTGAAAAAGCAGCATTCAACCATTGTCATGACAAAGACGAGAAAGCAAAAAAAGGGTGAAAGGAGAAAGAAAGAGAGAAAGAGGGAGAGAGAGAAAGAGGGAGAGAGAGAAAGAGAGAGAGAGAGAAAGAAAGAGAGAAAGAAAGAGAAAGAAAGAGAGAGAGAAAGAGAGAAAGAGAGAGAGAAAGAAAGAAAGAGAGAGAGAGAGAGAAAGAGAGAAAGAGAGAAAGAAAGAGAGAAAGAAAGAGAGAGAGAGAGAGAAAGAAAAAGAAAGAAAGAGAGAAAGAAAGAAAAAGAAAGAAAGAAAGAAAGAAAGAGAAAGAAAGAAAGAAAGAAAGAAAGAAAGAAAGAAAGAAAGAAAGAAAGAGGAGAAAGAGGAGAAAGAAAGGAAAAAACAGAGGATGAAAACATGGTCAGCTTAATATCCATGCTAAAAATTCTGCCCTAGAGTGTCACATCCTCCTGATTAAATTTTCGGTTCTACCCTCAGTAATGTTGCGTTTCTACAGCACATATATTCACATATATTCTATGACAAACAAAAGCACGGCTAAAAACAGCTGGGAAAAACATTGTGCATAAAAAACCCCTAGTGGTGCCTAAGTCCTCATTTTTCAATAAACTAGTGATATCATGCTCAACAAACTTGGTATCTTTAAAAACAGGATTCCAAACTGACTAGGTTAATAATCAAGGTTGTTTCTTCTTCGGTGCCCTCTGTGTGATCTGAGTATTATGCTTACCAAAGTTTGAGTCAAGCCACTGAGGCAGGGCACCCATGACAACATTTTCAGAGTTACCTAGCTGAAGTTCCTTGCAATGGAATTACAAAATAATTATTATTCATTAAACCATTGTTATTGTTGTTATTATTTCATTATTTTCATATGTTATTGGTAATTTTGAATAGAATCAAGAGTATAAAATTGCATCCCAACAGCCACTGATAGACAAATTCCATATTCCACATGAAAAAGGTGTTTTTGTTTTTTTTTTTTTTTTTTTTGACCATGAACTTGTTGTTTTTTTTTTTTGTTTTAAATGAAAAGCTGGAACATGAAGCCAGCAGACCATAGAAATCTATCCTACTGTATGCTTAAGTACTAAAATAATATGTCTTACTAGAATTTCTTTATATAGGTGATGGCTGCTACCTGTGGTGGGCAGCAATTTATTGGCAATTTGTAAGAAAGTTGAAAAATAGTTCATTTCATGTTTTTTTTTTTCTTATTAGAGATAAAGTAGCTGTAAAAAATACTATTCTCTGGTTTTAAGAATTGAGAATGCATAACATGACATTAACAGTAAAAGGGGACAAAGTGCATCAGATAACACAACCCCTCACCTTTTTCAGAGAAAACAGAAAAGGCCTTCCTCTTCTTCATTGAAAGATCCATTCCTTAGAGACGTAATTACGTGTAGCATTGGGGGCCACATCTCAGCTGATATTCTACAATTTCTGGCATATTTCCCTGAGTCCTCTGACACACCTAAATATCTGCTATTTTGACTCATTTTAGGAGGAGTGATTCTCAGAAAAGGTAAAAAGAGATACATAACTGGCAACAAACCTGCTCACAAACATAGGCAGGTCCACCAGGGATCATTTGGCTTGGCAGAAATGCAGCTCAGTGGTGAGAGGAGCCCATCACTCTGGTGCAATTGGCCCTAGAATGTCCAATATCACACTGGCTTGTTTCTCATTGAATCTGGGCTCTTTTAGTCTCTCCAACACGCCATGGACTCTAGACCTCCATGATACAATGTCGTGCCTTTGAGCATAGTAAGCTCTCAGAATAAAACACAACCTGAGTGAGTAGGGTGCCTTTTATTTTCTAAATCTCTCTTTTTATAGTAATTTTGCTTCTTAGGACATGCCACAGACATAGCCTAAGTACATCTTGAACTTCAATGTTAAATGAAGAAGGGACAACCTAACAGCTGATCTAGAATCTTTGTCCTGAGCAGGACTCATCTTTTTCATATTAGATACCTAGAACTCAGGGTTTTAGTCTAACTTTTATATCTCTAAAAAATTAAGATTTTCCACAAACTATCAGCAGAGAGTGAGGGAGGGACTTTCAAAAAGAAGGTATAACTGTCTAAAGGGATGCTTAAGAGGAGGAAGACCTTCTAGAAATGTGCATCCCTCTCTGCAAAAGACACCGCATATCTGAAAACCTTTTTCCACTGTCAAAAAAAAAAGGAAAAAAACCCCAGACTGAAACCAAACTACAACCCACCAATCCTAAAGAAAAACAAATAATCTCTTTTTTCTTCTCAGCATTCTCAGCAAGGAACTCAAAATACTTTTAGGAATATAAAAGACTGTGATGAGTTTGGGTATTGTTATTTTAAGCATTCCCTTAAAACTTTAAAATCCTGATATAGCATACATATTTTGTAAGAACATGGTGTGACTCTTGGGGATGGTGTTGTGCTGAGCCAGGAATTGGACTTCATGATCCTTGTGGACTACTTCCAATTCAGCACATTCTGTGATTCTATGATTTATTTTACAGAGGTGATTGTGCTGAGATAGAAGACTTTGAAGTGTTGTCAGTTTCACCAAAGGTATCTTACAGCATGTCATTACAATTTCTTGGTGGTCTTTTTGGTATTTAACAAAAAATGGGATTTATTTAAGCTTTTTACTTATTTTGGTTTGGGTTTTTTTTTCATTATTTAATATTGCATAATTCTTTTTTCTGTAATTTATCTAATGTAAGGGACGCTATAAAGAAAAATTCAGTAACAGTTATTACAAAGAAAGTCTTTGGTGTTTTTTTATTCCGTGCTTATTTTGGGAAATGGATACCTATTTATTAGAGTTATTTAGACAGTTAGGCTGTTAACATGTAAATTTTCTACAAGAATGTTCTCTTGGTGATGCATGTACAATAACAGAAAGAAAAAAAGCCTTATAAAATGAGATTAAGTAAAATTAATGAAAATCACTCCATTGTTCTTACATACTGTTCTCTTTAAGTTTTTCACTTCTTGTAAATCTCTCGGACTACTCTTTTTACTCCTGGGACTCTTTTCAAGTCCCAATATTAGGTCCAAGGAAAATAAGTAAAGAAGTCTATTTAGTTTCCATCATACTTGGCAAGTCAAAGTTCTGGAGAACTGAAGGTCTGAACCAGAGTAACAGCTGTTTCACTCAGCTTTCTCTCTTTCTTAGAACACAATTTCTATTTCAAGGACATAAACAAAAAACTCAAAAAATTAAATGCAGTAGCTTTTTTTTTTTTTTTTAATATCTTAAAGAAATGGCTTCATAAAATTGTTTAGTTTGGAAAAGTTTTTCAGACCGTCAAGTTCAACTGGTAACCCAGCTCTGCCAAGCCCACCACTAAACCATGACCTTAAGTGCCACATCTACATGTCTTTAAAATACCTCCAGAGATGGTGACTCAACCACGTCCCTGAGTAGCCTGTTCCAATGCTTGACTACTATTTCTGTGGAAAAGCATTTCCTAATATCCAATCTAAACCTTCCTTGGCACAACCTGAGGTAATTTTCTCTTGTAGATGAGATGTTAGTCAATATTTCCAAAAGAAAAATAGCACAATAAGAACATGTGCCAGTAAAACTATGACACTATAGTATCTCAAAGTCTTTAAATAAGTGGTAGCCCTGGTAGCCCTGCACAAACTACAGTGTCTCATGGGACTACAATTTCTATTACAGAAATGCATTTTCTTGTTGTTTTTATAATGAGAATAATTCTAACTGAGAGATACAGATTGATTTTGCTGTGCTGGTCACTGTAAAGATTAATTTTCAAAATATTTATATTTCTTTTTGACTAAATCAAAACATGATTTCTGGATAAGCTGAGAGGAAGACTAATTTAACAATCTAAATATGTTTTGAATGAACTCAATAATTGTATTGTAATTGCTGTTAAGTGTGTGTTACTAAATTGTTTAGACTGCATCTCATTTTGTATGAAGCTGTATTCAAACACCATGAACACAAGAAAAAACTAAACAGCCCTCAAGTGTATATATGACATGTGCAAGTCCTTAGAGTAAGAGGGATTTTATCTTTTATTGTCATGCAGCAGAATCCTAATTGCCTTATGTTGACTATGCCAACCACTCTGCCTCTCATCTGATTTTCTTCATGTTATTATGATGGAATGTGAACCAAGACTTCCTTGTTTTACTGCTTTTAAGGACTAGTCTCAGACACTACTATCTGCTTCTGTTGTTCTAGCCTTTAATTTAGTCTACTGTAAAGGAAGTGGCCTATTTAATGTCCTCTCCCTTTTAGTTGACTAAACCTAGCTTGAAACTTCTAAAAGGAAACAGCTGCCCTTTGGTAAAACACAACAATCACTGGACACATTCCCCTATCCTTCCTGGGACTGAGAATGAGGATGGGTTGCTAAACCAGAAACAGACATTTATTGTGCTAGCAGGTGGCTATGCCACAACTTTTCAGCCACGCAAGATCCATGTCATCTTTGTCTAGCACTTGGTTTCATTCATGAAAGACAAAATTTTGGCACAACTGACCCCGTAAGTCGAAACTCTTAAAGTTTCTGGGGAAGAAAAATTAAAACTGAAATCAAAGATCATAACCTGTAGTCCAGATTTTGATTCTCCAGTAGTCCTCCCCCTGGCTTGCCCAGACTGAACAGTATAATTTACAGAAAAATTTGTTCTCATCTTCCTTACGAGCCAGGGTGCATGACAGAAAACTGCAGTAGTGTAAAAGTGAGCTGACAGGCCCAGTATCTCTAATACTTGTGGAGAGAGCAGAGCACCCAGCAGTAAGTATTAACCTCTCCCATATTATTTCTTAACTTTGCTATTGGGAATGACAGCTGCAGTCAGATCAGGTATGCTTAGATATTTTGTTTCTTCTTTTACTCACTATTATCACTACCTCCCAATGTAATCATCAGAATAATGGGAAGTTCTTGCTGTGGGGATTGAGATGAAGGTGAAAGTTCCCTTTGGGTTCCAGTAACATGAGTCAATGCAGAAAGTGTTTTTGAGAGAGCATGTTAGGGGGAGGAAAAACCTTCCACTGATGCCCTCTCACCTGTGGTTTGTAACTGCATTGGGTGGCACATAATGGTCTTTCTCTGAGTTGAGCTGTGCATTCATTATGATTTCTTTTAGACAGAACTCATCATATTGCACCAAAAATTATAAATTTGGTTCATTAAAATAGTTGTAATTTTTCTGTACCCAGAATATCCTTTTGAGGCCTTTACAAAATGTGACTGTGTTTCTGTCAAGCAAGATTTCCTGAAATAAAAGATATCAGTTTTCTAGGAAATATGTTGGCCTCTTGCCTACTCATTCTCAGCAACAAAGCATGCCCCTGTTGGTGTTCTGGCTATCTGAAACCTTCTCTTTCCCAGCAAATGTTGCTTGTCTGAGCTGAGTCAGTATTTTAGTGCCTAGCCACAATATTTGAGAGCAGTAGCAAAGTGCTTCTTTTTAACAAAATTGCATATCTACTCTATTTTCATTTTTAACCACATTTTGTTAAATGATAATTATATCCTCACACACAGGATGACTTTCTTTTTATTTCTAAGCTAATATGTGTCAGATTTCATACAACCAGAATCCAAGGAAGCAAGTTCTCTCTACCTATATCTCTAATTCTCAGTCAGCTACTGATAATTCAGAAAGGATATTAAGAATAGTTTCTAATGCAAATTCAGAGTTATATGTTGAATGTTCATATCTGATTGTACTTTACTATTGGATTGGATATTGCTTCCCTGCTTGACCTATTGATAGTGTGGTCTGCTGGGTTGTGGGCAGGGGGAGCACCATGCCTCTTACCATTGCACAGCTTTTTCTAGCACTTCTGCCACTGGCCTGAAGAATTGAAGAGATGCTGGGATGTAATGGAAAGGCAGGAGTTCCCTATACTTCTTGTTAGCATGTGGGCACAATGAAGTACTGGTGAGGGAAATTGCCTTGGACCCCACAGTAAATCTTAGTCTCTGAATGAACAAAAATCAGATCCTTTTCTAGGACAGTCTTTTCCCCTTAATAGGCTGGCACAACTCTCTAAGAAACTTTTAGTTCTAGTCTTTTACTCCCTTAACAAAAAAATGGAAACTCACCTTCTCAGTAGAGGTTGGTGAAAATGTAGGAATCTTTTTTAACCTTTAACAGGTTTAAGGGTTTTTTTTGGTTAATGTAGAAATTAAACCATCAGTGAAACTGCAACAGATAGGTATTTAGAGGGACACCTATAATAAAGTCATTCTGGGGAACAGAAGTTATAAATGTCAAATGATGTCAAATGTAGCAGGAGATACAAAAATTTTAGAGAATATCACCAGGTCCTTCATAACTTTTGGCTACTGAGGTTTTGCATGTATCTTTCACTACAGAGTAACTTTTCTCAAGGTAGGTTTTACTTGGTATAGGTCCTTGTGCATAACCACAGTGCATTGAATACCATCAAAACTTTGTACTCAATCACTACTAACTATATTTTTCCAAGGGTGACATTTTTGCTACTGGACTTTTGGAGCTTCCTATGTTGAATTATTAGTAAAGATAAATATCTGCCCACTATTCATAGCACATCTATCTTGTCTGGATGTTTGGGCAGTTTAGAAATGTTGATAACTGCAAGCAATTTCTCACCAAAGACAAATCAGAGTATTAAATAATTAATCTTTCAAAGGAATAAAAGAAATATATGAAGAGCATTCATAATTCTCAAATTCAGACACCTTATTCCGTTACTTGAACTAGCCAAATTACTACATCTAGTTCAGGGAAAGAAACGGGAACAAAGCAAAGACTCAAGGCATAATTGCCTTCATTCTTTAATTTTTAGTTTATACCTAGTATGGTGTAGAACCATTATTCCTGGTGATAGAGATGATATTTCTTTTAATGCTTGTATAGACATCTTGGGCTCTCCAGAATATGAGTCAGGTGATTTAAAATAGGAGCACTCTCAACTGAGATTTCACAGACTCATAGAATCATAGAATGGTTTTGGTTGGAAGGAACCTTAAAGTTCCAACCCCCGTACCACGGGGGATTGTTTCTGGATGCTGAGAAAACTAACCAAGGAAGATACTGCAGTAAATAAGCAGCTTTACACTGGGAGGTTTCACCACTCACTGTGGATGTACAATCTTGTGTGCAAATTAGGCAAGGTTTTGACAAGTGAAACAGCAGGTTGTTTTGACTTAATTTTTAGGTCTAGTTACTTCTCCTCTTACTTTAAAAGAATGAAAGTGGAATCAAAGGATCTCACAATTTTATCTCTGAGATACACTTTTTTTTTTTTTTTAATCAAGTTAATTTGTCACTTCTGGCTCCATTGTAACTGTGGGATGGAAAGGTGGCATGGAATATGAGAAAAATGAAAATGAAAACTGTTTTTTTGTAAGTTCTTTTCCTTTCTAGTTGGGAAAGTTCAAAAGACAAATTTTGTACTATGCAGAACATATGTAAAAGATATTTACAAGGACTTTAGGGATAGCTATACATTTTTGTGTGTTTATGTAAAACAGAAAAAAGTTCTTATAAGAACTCAAGTCAACAGTCAAAAATTTAAAGTGGAATTGTGAATAAGCATAACTATAAAGCAGCTAAAACCAGGGAAAATTTCTCATCTTGCCTCCGAAGCAGAGTTTAAATGTTCACTGGAGACTTTATGAAAATGATATCAAAATGTAATGTTGACATTCTATCCTAAAGGATATAATATACTCAAGAGTTTGGAGACATTGAATCTTGACAGAAATCAAAATGTCCCTCAGTTCAGCATGATAGTGTGTAAATTATGTAAGCAGCCTTAAAAGGAACTGAAGTTCACATTAAAGTTTTTATGCTATTACTTAAAGCTAATATGGAAAGTATCCTTCCTCCACATGTAAATAACCTGCATTGCATCCAGTGATTCTCAAGGCTGGGGAAGGAATACATCTCTGCTAGCACAATAGCCAAAACACAATTGTCTGTTTTCAGGGTGGGCAGAAAGTTGAGAGCAGCAGCTGGAGCGTTAGAGGAACTGACAAGTTATGTTTTTATGACCTGCTTGAAACAATCTGTTTCGACATTTCAGGAATTACCACAGCTTCTGGGAAAAGCCAAACATGTAGTCTGATCCCAACAAGCTAGTGCTCTGTGTTGAAGTTTAATTAAGCCACCTACTGAGAAAGCTACCATAGGGGAAGCTCTTCTCGGAGCATAGGATTTGCAAACCAGTGGAGAGCATCCAGGGAAGACAGCAGTTTCAACACCCAATATATTTGCCCTAGTTCCTATGAATTACACGCCCTACTTCTTATGAATTATGCATATTGAAAGCTCAGTAAGGAACAATCTTCACAAATTTTAGTCATTACAATGCTGAACTAGTCAGTTTATCAATCCATAAATAAAGTATATATTTTACTCACCCTACTAGTTTAGTTTTGTAATTGAGTATTATAGTTAGACCTTAATTAGTTTGCAGATCATCATTACCATGATCTATTTACTTTTTAAGCTTCTTCTGGTTTAGCTTTAATCCATCACTATCAGTGAATTTTCATAAAGCTTCATGATGTGATGTAGTATGTCACTTGTGTCCTTAGATAGCATGATATAAGAACAAAAACAGGCACCACGCCAGAGAACAAAGATCATTGGATGGAATTAAAAAATTTCCATGTAGTAGGTGTTAGTTTATATTACATTAGAAAATTACCTCTTAACTCTAATTTATTTTCAAACAATTCAGTTATATTTTCACAGAATTTTTCTTTAAATTTTTGGTACAATACGTTATCAAGAAATTATGAATGATTTTTAAATAAACACTATGATGATGTCATTGAGACAGTTCCTGCAATTTAAAATTACCAGAGCTGGGGCCATATATAAAAAGTTTATGTGAGGTTTCTTAAGTGTAGGGACAGCTTGGTACTCATCAGGACTTGCAAAGATTAGTTTGTAGACCATAAAAGGAAGTGATACATGACTACATTCCTCTTTCTTCTTGTCTCTTTGTCTTTCTTCTCACTTGTTGCTCTTTTTAGAATCAGTCCCATGTTCTACCAGGTACATCAAACCTGTTTTTTAATTTTGAAGGACAATCCATATTGTAGTTTTGAGGCACCTCTTTAAAAATGTCATCCCCAACATATTTCTGCTTTATTGCTTCATCTACTTTGTCCCCTGTACCACTTGAAAAAGTACAGTGTGTACCTGTTTGTTAGAGATGGTGCCTTCTTTTACCTTGCAAGGAATCCTTTTATTCAGGAAAACATGATAACTTGCAGATATTTGGATTATTGTCAAATGCCAGCATTTAAGGTTTGTTTGTAGTAATGAGCCATTTTCTAAAAGTGGGGGAAATATGGGATTTCACTATTGATCTCAGGCTTAATCTTATCCTAACAAAAGTCCTGAGGATGTTAGAGGATGCTATTTTCTTATACGGGCTACATAAATACTTAGAATTCATTTTTCACTGATGTATGCAGCTCACCCTGGGGAAACCCTGTTTGCCAGGAAGGCTGGAATGTTTAAAAACTTAAATGTCATGTATAGAAGTTATGAAACAGATAATGCTTTCCATAGATTAATTCTCTTGCTTGCCAGTCAAACTGGTATCACTTGTAACGATACACTCGTCTATGAATATTTAGTTATTTAGTAATTTGTGCAGAATACATGAAGAGGGGTAATGAGGTTCTTCAATTTACTGGAAAAATACTTGCAGGACTTTTTGAAGTATGAAGAAATTCAATGGCCCGGGAGCTGTTTTGTGTAACAGCTTCACTTGTTTGAATATTGCAATGATATTTCTCTGATTTTCAGTTTAAAAATTAGACTCAATCTCCACTAAAATCACAGGAAAAAAAATATACTGGCTTCCTTGAAAAATAGAATGACAATTTACTTGTTTATCTACCACTGAAATCTTCCAGTAATCTTTAATTCTTCCAAATCATAACTTCATAGAAAATTTATTTAGACCATTTCCTGCTACCCAGAACTGCTGATATTNGTAACCCAAAAGCGTTAAAAAAAAGAAAAAAAAAAAAAAAAAAAAAAAAAAAAAAAAAGAGAGAGAGAAAATTGAAGCAAGCACTGCAGAATTACAAATTTCAAAATTACTCTTGATTTGAAAATATGGTATAGAAATGTTCTTCATAGTAAAATTTAAAACATATTTACTAAAATAAAGGCATGAAATAACTGCATAAATGATACATACCTACATGCAAATGTTAGATTTTAAAATTGCATTACTTTACTTGCTGTAATTTAGAGGTGTTAGAAGAGTATCAGCTGTAAAGATATCAGCTTTACAACTGTAAGTAACAGTCTCTTTTATCATTAAAGGGGTTTTTACATTCAAAATTCCGTGGCTTCATTAAAAAAAGGATATACAAGATGTTCACACTGTACACATATACATGTGATGAAATAGTTAAATAAATAACTAGAACTAATAAGATTAAGATCCTGAAGAATGGAGTATACAGACAAAAGATCCCCAGATTAGTTTGGTCAGACACACACAGGTTCTTAAAAGAAGCTGCCTATAAGCTTAGAAGCTTGAGCAACTGACAGGCAGAACAAGAAAAACAACATAAGACATGAGATAGCTGGGCTCTAAGTCACATTTAAACACCCAGTAAATGGATCTTTGTAGAGCTGAACCTTTAGCATCTGCAGGTTTTGTCAGACATGCCAGCTGCATCGGATATGAGCACAAGGCTGGCTAGAGGGATCAGAGCAGGGCGCAGGGAGCAGCTCTGGCACAGCTGATGTTCAAGGGTCATATGTTCTTCCTGGTTTTCACTGTGTTGTCGATTTTACCCACAAAAATGTAACCAGTAGACTAGGTGAGGAATTACTACAGCAGCTCCTCCATGGAGTGTTAACTTAAGACTGGCAATGCTACAGAGTCCCAGGAGGAAGTAAATCAGTGACCCAATTTTACTTGTTTTGATTTAGCCTATGGGTCCCTCTTTAGAGGGTTTCTAGAACAAGATGAGTTTCAGTCACCTGACTAAGATCATCTCTTTGAGAACATTGATTGGATTAGTTACTTACTTCAAGGTTTCTTACACATGACCCCAGCACACTTTAAGAAATACACGTTATCCAGTTATAGATTTTACGACAATAATACTTGTCACAAGGAATAGTCTCTTCAAAATTACATTTGTATGCTGAAGGTGCTATAAATGTAATTTATGGTCATGTTTAAAATTAAAATAGCTACTTACTTACACTTCAGAGAAAACATGCTTGGGCCTTTTGGTTTTATTTTTGCCATGCACAAGATTAGGGTAGAATCTTAAGTAAGTTGGATTAGTGTCCTTGTGTAGTCTGCAAATAGGATATCTATAAATAACCTTAAGTCTTAGTTTAGTTTGTATTTTAATATGTTCCAGGATTGTGAGAACAGGACCAGAGTGAGAGTATGAGGTGACCATGAGGTAAATTTTATATGATGCAAGAAAAATGACCTGGGACTGTTTCTCATGAAACTTACTTCATTTAAAGGCCATTCCATAGTTTTTCTCAGGAAGAGGATAATAGATTATGTTCATTTTTATTCCAGTTGACTAGTAGCTGATTCTTGGAGCACACTCTGTCTGAATTTAGAAAATGGAGATAAAGATAAATTCACATACCGGAGAAGGGAAGGTATAATAACAACTGACAGGTATATCAGATTTTTCATTTGTCATAACATCAAAAGAGCTTTGGCTGAAAGTACAGAACAGAGGAGAGGTTAAGGATCATGCACTGTTGGGACTGTTTGGAGATGACAGCATGAATCTCTGTTTGCTTGTTCAATGAGTTTTGACCTTCAAAGTGCTACAGGAATGAAGACATGCAAATGTTGAGAAAAAGCCTCTCCTCAGGAGACTACCAGTGTTAAAAATTGATATTTTTAACTATTGCTGATTGTCTGAGTTTTAGTGGAGAAAGAAGAAAGACAAGTGTCATCACCAGATCCGCTGACTTTCTTGATTTTATTGAAATAACTTTTTTTTTTTTAATCAGAATTTGATGTTTCTTGAAAAATATTTGCTTCATACAGGAAGAATTACCTTGATAACCTGTTAATCTGATTTTGCATTCCACAGCTCTTTTTTCACATCAAAAAAGAACTAGAGGAGGGAAACCCCACAAAAAACTAACTATGCAAGTGTTCATTGGGACCTGCAGCACTTCAGATGTAGTTTGTCTGAGCTACTCATGTGAAATATCTGAGTTCCAAGATTTCAACTACTCTTGTATGCATTTTATATTTCATAAAATTTGCTGGTTAGTACAATTTTAAATGAAAAGTTCATACTTTTCAGTAGCATGCAAAAGAAAGAAGGAAAGAAAGAAAAAAGAAATCATTATTTTTCAGTTATAGATGATAAATAAATTTGCTTTAGCCAAAAATAAAATGCAATTTTGTCTCAGATTTGCCACTCATTCAGTTTTAGAAGTGGATAGCATTTATTGGCAGTTTCACAGAAAATGAAAGCAATCAGAAGGAAGAAGATTCCTTAGAACAGAAGCCAAACATATTGTCCAAAATGGTAGGCTGGAGAAAGTGAAATACAGGAAGAACTGCGTCTGAAATCTGCACAGGTATCTCTTTACTGCATTAGAACTGGTTTAGAGAAGCTAAAATCTCAGCTTTTGACATTGATTTCTGTTTTAGTCCCTGGCAAGTCACTAATTTTTTGTCCATTTTTTTCCTGATCTAAAAGGCTTTTCAGACGTTGCAGATGGTCAGTGACAATTTGGGTGCTCTGGGTGAAGTTTTTGCATGGCTGATGTGTGCACAAGTGTGGGACACGGCACCCACTGACCCTGCTGCTGGACAAACAACACACAAATTAATTTCTCAGTAGTAAAGGTGGCAAGAGTGCAGCCTTCTGTATGTTGCATTTTTCTAAAAGTCTATATGGGTGGTAACAAAAATAGACCAAAAAGTGACAATTTAGCCTTCTCTCATGTGGGATTTTTCTGGGCACTCTTTCCTATATTGCTGATTGTCCAACGAAAAAAATCAACATCAACAAAAAAAATCATCAAATCAACATCAGAAAAAATACTCTATTAATTTTATATTTATATATATATATACACACAAGGATGCAAGTACCTATTTGATCACAGCATTTTTTAAATCAAAGTATGAATGGGAAAATTAATTATAATTAAAGCAGGGAAGGGCTGACATAAGATTTAGCCAAAAATAAATTTCACTTTAAGATAAAAATGTTTTGGTCTTTTTTTTTT
>VXBN01006317.1:999521-1051252 GCA_013397395.1 Sinosuthora webbiana | reverse complement strand
AAAAAAAAAAAAAGAGGAGGAATGATGGGGATGAGTTGTTAAAATTTTCAAATGCAACACAGAAAAGTTTAGCAAAAATTCTCTGTGAGAGAAAGGAAGTAGTGTAAAGGAAAAAAAAAAAGTTAAATAAGTTGTTCAGGGTCCCACAAATTCACTTCCTTGTCCAAAGTAGATAGAAGCTCCTTCTTTGTCTTCAGTAAGTGGAAGGAAATGTACCTGCTAGGGACTTTGACCCAGTTTTGTCAATGTTGAGTTTGGGAGATCCTATTCTATAATTAAAAATGAAGTAGCTAATAAATTATGAAGGAATTAATCTTGCTATAGAAGCAATCACTTGAGAAGTGACTACTGATGTGCAATCCACTGTGCTGTGGGCTGCAGAATTATCTGATGGCAATGAGGATATGCATCCGGGGAAGGACCAATGACAAAACTAATCTTCGAAAGTCATTCTGGGAGGGATGTTCCAATTTTCCTCCTACACGGATTCTTTCAGGAACATTGTCTATGTCATTATTTCCTCCCCTGTAAAGTGGGTAGAATATCAATTACCTTTGAGAAGTAATTCCAGTTAGTAATAATGTTAACAATAACTTCAAGGTGCCTGTCTAATACAGGTATTTATTTAAGAAATGAATATTAATCCTGGAACTTGAACAAAGGACTAAAAGTCTGTGGAGTAACAAACAAGGCAGTGACTGTGTCTGGATCCCTGCTCTTGATATGGAGTTGTGACCCAAGCTGAGGCACAGTTCTTCACAGCAGAAACTCTCAGCAGCAAAAGAGGAGTGAATAGAAGACTTTGAATTAATTTCTCCTGTCAGCCTATATTAATTTTCTAGAACGTGTTCCCTCACCTAAGAGGTATAAAAGTCTTCCTCTTCCCTAAAATTGTACGGTTTAGAAATTGAATGATGATAATAGCTCACTAGGCTGTGTCTGTTACGTAACAGTCCTGTGCCTCCTTTTATTTAACTACATTTTTTTTTAGTTGGATAAAGGATAGCATTTTATCTTTTTTGTGTTATTTTCATACCAGATTCCATGGAGGGAAGAGATGGGCATCTCCAGTATATGAAGGTATCTTATCCTCAGATGACTAATGCTGAAGAGCCAGGTAGAAATGTCTGTTGGGAAGCAGAAAAGTTTTTCAAACATCATTTCAAGAACTGAATTTATACTACCATTCAGAAACAAGTCCTATAAATTAGCTATTTCACTTTTCTGTAATTACCAGGTATCAACATGTTCTTTTATGTTCAAATTATAGGTCATCATTTTAACACCTACATTTATGGCAAATTATATTTGAAAGGCTTCTTGTTTATCATTATATTTAAAGTTCATTGTGGATTCAACAGTGTGTACCCAACTGGCAGGTCAGCAGAGGTAACTCTTGTGACTCCTATCTTAGCAAATGTAGTTGAAGAATGAACCAGAGGAGCTGAAAGCCAAACACAAACCTGAGTATTCAACTCGTGCATGCCATGAGATGTACACGAACAGATGGGCAGAACCTTCTCAGATAAACTTCAGCAAATATGATGGAGTAGCAGAAATACCAAGCCTGCCCAGGGTCAGCTGAATGATGGCAGGTTTGATACAGTCCACTACAAACCACACATGAGGCCATAAAAAACCCCTCAGTCAAACAGAAAGAAGAAAATCTTAATATTTGGCTTAAACCATTTGACCTTTCCTGACACTAAACAAACCAAAGAAGCCTTGGGAAGTGACTGAAGAACACCAGTTTGTTTATATGAAGATTCCTCAATAACAAATTTTATTCTATCCTTGCTTGACTTCTTACTTAAGTATCAGGCTTCATGTCTTTGCTTCTGTCAACTTTATATGTTTAGAAATTTTTGAAAGGCTGAATCACAAAGCATTTTAATCACATACACTTAAATAAAAACCTAATGCTGACCTGCCATGACAATCAGGCACAGTTTAAAATCAACTCACAGGAAGACGAAGTTATGTTTAGTTTGGGGAGTTTTTACATCTACTTTATATAAACTAACAAAGCTGTTAAGGGCAAATGGAAATGACATGAGAGAAAGAGGTTATACCAGGCAAAGCTTTTCACTTGGTTTTCCTTTCTAGGACTTTTTTTAGTCAAAACAAATGCATTTAACCATTTAAATACAAGTCTGTTGACATAGATGTAATTGTATTAATCTCAGTTGCACAGAGGGTTTAACTTAAGACAGAAGGAAATCTCTTCTGTTTGCTTTGATTATATTTTGTTAGTTTGACCTGGATTTCTGCCTTTGTACTAACAATGTGACAAGAAAGTAGGATATTTAATTTTTTTAGTACGATATCTTGACACACAACTTTAGAAAGAGAAATGTTGTAACTATGAGTTGATATATGTCCCACATAGAGTACATTATTATATTCCAAAGAGGAAAAATCCAAGACATAAAACTATGTCATGGAAAGACTTATAAAGCATTCAAGAACTTGTTTTATAATGACAATCAGTACCATGTGTCATAGTCTGCTTGGAAAAAAAAATAAGTCTTTTGAAACTGAAGCAAGTAGGTTTTTACACACGCATTTCATAAGAAATCTAATCAGCACTGGTACTCATACAGATGAAGTACGTAATGCAAAATTTAAAGTAGAAAAAATAAGTGCATAAAACAATATGCTTTTACAGTATTGAGGACATATACTGTACACATACAGTATATGGTGGATTTATGTGGGCTGCAGCAGACTTTGATTCATTCAGCCCTGTGATGTCAATTGTATGGTACAGATGGAAGAGAGGTCACAAATAAACTTATCCCCCATATCCCAGCCTTCATTTTCTATTTTCCACTGAATTGCAGTTCAAATGTTACAAAGTATAGAACAAGCAAAGGAGACCTGATCCCAGCTTTTGTGGAGAGTGAGACTGGAGGAAAAGACAGGGACTAGAACTTCACCAGATGGGTATTTCTTTGCATTTAATACCCTATTCATCTATCAACTTTTGTTTACACATAATACACAAATATATAGGAACTCATTATCGACACATGAAAAACTCAGTGTTACATTGCTTTAATAAAACAGCAAAATCACGCATCTGAAGGAAAGGAAATGCTGGAAGAGGGTTACCTGGGAAATATCAATTCAGCAGATTTTTGTGAAGATTTCTGATTCGTACAAATTATGATGTAATTTTAATTAAATGACTTCTTTCTTTCAGGGGACCCCTGTTTCATTCACAGTACATAGTGGATGATGCTTGCTTAATGAGCAGCTGCTCAATAGTGGTTTTGTTTCATTGTTCAGCATGTGTGGTCCCATTTGTTTTTTACTAGACACTAACAATTCAGATCCCTATTGAGGACTATTAATTTCCTCACAGACTTTTCTTTTCTGATTTCACTATCACGTAGGAGTACATCACACAGGCCTTCTCAGCACCCTGTGATACCAGGATGATGTCATTCCCATCAGAGATGGAGATTTGATATATAAAGGGATTCAAGTCCAGAATTTCTATTGCACTGCCAGCTTAAGCTGCTGTGGATTCTTTATTTGTAGGCTAAAGCTTTGTATGTAGAGCTTAGCTCTATATATTAAAATATATCTCACACCAACTTTTACTATAGTTGAGGACACCAGATGGTTAACCTAAGTTTGGTTTAAGTGACTTGAAAATCATCGAACAACATCTTTTTGACTATGATGGTAACTCTATTTCTCTGGGACTGTATTCAGCTCCTATAAATATGAGACAGCTTTCTTTCCCTAACAGTCCCTAACAATCTGCCCTTTGCCTAGCAGCTGTAGGATCTTAATGGTGAATAACTTCCATTGCTCTATGGTGTGTGATGATTGAAGTACTGAGCTGTGTCCTGGACAGTTAACATAATGTATATTCACACTGGGGAAGGTAAATTCAGATTGCATCAGTGATCTTAGTTCTGGTGTGTTGACAACTGTCTTCTCAGTTTTATAACCTTTGTAATATTCTTTACCATAGCCTTCATATATGGCTAAAAAATGAGAAATCTTAAGGCAGAGCCCTCCTGACTCCTTTTCACAGTTGCTTCTATGCATTTCAGTAAATCAGAGCTGCTTTAGGATTAACAGATAACAAAGGCTGTTATCCTTTTTCTAGGCTCCGTTTTAGTTCCCAGTTTAAACCTCCTTGCCTGGCCTATCAGAGTGAGACAGACTAAGCAACAACCCATAGTGGAGCTTGATACTGAGATTTATGTGAGAGCCATCAAGATTAGTGCTTCTATCCTGCTGATTTACTGCACTTCCTTGCTCTGCTACTGTGCTATGCTCACTGGGTCTCCACTTTGCTGGGAGGTCTCTGCTGGCCCTGGAAGGTTGGTCAGAAAGCTCTGCCTGTTCATGCGGTTCAGCTGCTGTTAGCTGCTGGTCCCTCATACTACCCATCAAGGTCCCTGGGAATCTCCCATTGGATATCACATTTCCAGAATCCTCCCTGACTTGCAAGATGTTTTCTCCTGTCAGGTTTCTTACTTTGCCTTTTTTAGGCCCTCTTATTTTCTGTGGCAGCTTCTCAGAAATCCTCCTTTTTGGCATTGAACACCTTCTCTCAGCAGTTCATTTTTCCCTCCTAGATAATGTATGCACTGAAGCACAATATATGGTCTTCTCCCTAAGTGGTGAATCCATCTTTAATTAATATCAGAATTCAGGAGGTACTTCTCTCATTTAGTCTAGGTGTTACCAAAATTTATGACCAGCTGGTAGTAGTGGCATCCAGGAAGTAGCAGATTTCTACTTTAGATTGCAGAAGTTCAGTAAGGCATTCATCCCTGTACAGAGATGTACTCAGTTGGTATTCAAAATTTAAGCTATTTTGCCTAAAATACTAATTTATTTCTTTCTCCAGTTTCTGGTACTGTCAAGCTTCCTTTTTTCAGGCTTTATGCTCAAACAACCTTACTTTCTGTTTCTCATTCTCCAAACCCAAAGGAAGACTACAGGAAAAAGACAACTCCCAGTCTGGAAAGCCTGCAGTCAGATCATGGGGAAGGTCTGTCCTAAAATGAATTATTCTGATTACATGGCATATTTGAAACAAGTTCATTCTGAAAACTGTGAGAAACTTGCCCATTACCCACTGATGCTGAAGTCAGAAACATGGTTTTCCTAAAACCTGAAGTTTCTTTCTGGCACTTATGGGCCACAGTTTTCCACATGATTTTAATTTGCCTTTTGCAAGTGACATCAAGTCACACTTCCAAAATAAAACACATTTATTTTCTTTGTAATGGCCCTTATTCTTCCTCTTTACAGTAAATACCATTTGTTAATTTGGGGGTTGTTGGATTAACCCTCCCACCACCCACTGGCCAATATAAATGTTTTCCTTCGCTTCATTTCCTTAAGCATTTCAATCAAACTGTGTGATTATAAGAATGATAATGGCAATTAAATTTCCCTTTGGTATATGTCTTCAGCTCCAATTTTAATTTCAAGATTTCAGGCACAAACTTCATGCTGAAAAAATGTGAATATCATCCATGCAGCAGCCTGGCATATTCCCATTATTATTTTAAAGTGTAGATTTAAAGTATAGATTGTGCTATTCTAGGGATGGAATATTTTGCCTTAAGAAACAGAACTCAGTCACAGATTTTTAGAGATTTCTAGAAGAAATAAGGCTTGGCTAAGTCATTGTTTCAGTTCAGTTCTGTCACTCAATAATAGTGTAAAATATTTCTATTTTCTTCCTAAATTACACCATGGCATCATTTTTGGAATGAGAGCAGCTCAGCAGGCATACTATTGAGCCTATATATAATTAACAGAATGCCTTTTTTACTGCATTCTTCAGTAATTCTAAAAAGTTTTTTTTGAAAGTCCAGCTCCAGAATACCCTACTACAAGTAAAAGAAGTAATTAATTTTCTGGAGTTGGGAGGGATGTTTGTACCATGGACCCTGATGTATTCTGGTTCAACTGCATGCTTAGTTTTAATAGGCGTGGTCAAGGATTTTATTTCATAACACAGTAAACACAAAAAAATGTATCATTTACATCAGTACAGTGTCTCTATATCCATCATAGTTTTAAAACACAAATTTGGACCTGATTACCAGGATTACATATTGATCACTGGCATGGCAATATTGAATTCTGATATGCTAACATGTTGTCATGGTTTGACCCACAAAAGCCTCTCATTTGCTCCTTTGCTGCAGCTGGACATAGGAGACAGAATCTGACTATAGGGTTCATAAGCTGAGGTAAGGACTGGAAGAGAGATCATTAAATACCATCAATGGCAGAACAGGCTCACCTTAGAGATAGAAAGAAAATTTATTTCTAACAAAATCAGATCAGGATAATGAGAAGTAAAATACAACTTTAAATATATCAGGGAGCAGTACCATGGGTTGAGCATGAATTGCACACTTATAACAGGCCAAAAGCTTACTATACAATTTTGGATTACTTATTCTTAGGTCTGTTTCCATGAAAAGATTGGAACCGCTTTGCTTTTGTGGAATCTAAGTCAGATTAACCATTTTGTAGAATCCTTCACCTGTTCTTAGCCCAGTTGCTGCCAAACTGTTTTCATATGTCTTTTTTCTTTTCCCAAGGGTACATCCTTTTCTAAAAAGAAATGGTTGGTAGGTTGTTTTGGGAGTTGTTTTGCTTTATTTTGAACCTGTCAATGTCTGAAATCCACAATCACATATTCGGAACCCTGACTCCTTACACATAATGTACCAAGAAGGATTTTATTTTTAGGAGGAATAAAGACCATAACACCTGGATACAGGGGTGTGTCTTTTGTCCCACAACCAGTGGATTGTGGGACAAAGCTGAGAGTAAATATCATATAAAGTTGTTACAGAGACCAACAGCAAAGAACGTGATAAGAGGTCAAAGGTACAATGACATTGCCCTAGAAGACTCGGTTCAAGAACTTTCTAAGACATATATCTTTGTGTTCAATAGTCCTTGACATATTTTGTTTTCTTGACTATGGAGTGGATTAAATTGTTTTTGTTCATGGACGGATTTAAAATTTTGTCACAAAACAGTGTCTTAACAGGAAGGCTTAGGGTACTTAGTTTTTCTTTGAAGGGCTGTTTATGTATTTTACAATAATTTTCTGTTGGATGAAGATAAGCCCTGGAGGATGTCTATGTTTTTCGCTTAGGTGAAAACTCAGATAGACAATCATCCTCTCTTCAGCACTCTTCTTCTGTTTTCCAGAATGTCTAATAATTTTCTTCACAGTAACTTGAGAGAAAGAACAGGGAATTCTTGCTCTAGGTATAACAGTGCTATATTATGGTGCAATTATGAGATACTTAGTTTGAACCTGTTCAACTGTGTTCTTCAAATCTTTCTTTAATTATGTGAATTAGGGTTTTGATGAGTATGCTTATGTGCATATATATACATATACATATGTATATATGTAAAACATAGGTACACTGTAATCTCCGATACATACCAATCTGAATAAGATCAAGCAACCTTACTAAATATTACTATAAATTATTTTTCTTACCATATTTTCCAGGTGAGATCCAGGTCAGTTTCTCACTTTTTCATAGTATGTCTTGGTTTCGTAGCCAGTCATTTAACAGTGTACAAGTCAGACCCAAACTGACAGTCCTGGCAGTTGTCAAAGTTAAAAACAAAGGTAGAACCAGTAGCAACAAACTGAGTGATTTCAACTATTGCTTTTAAGTATTTTATGAATCATTATAAAACTTTATCAAGATGAAGTGGAGAGCACTCAGTTCATGCAAAGTAAATTCAGTAATGATAATACTATAATACACTGTTGACATTCTAATATTTGCTGTCATACATTGAAATTGTTTTTAAAATGACGGTATAATTTTCTCTACTCCAAAAAAATAGAATATCTTCTGATATACTAGAGTTGTTGTTTCAAGCCCTTGAGCCTTTTGTTGCCTTCAAACCCAGTTACGAACAAAATAAACTTTCTAGGAAATGGAAGCATTGGTAAAGTGTTAATCTATTTTAAGCCTCAGGCTATTTGAAAAATCAAGATATACCATGTGTCTACAGAGCTAAGAATGAAACTAAAACAGTACTGAAAATCTCATTTTGTGCACTACCAGCAAAAACAGTAGAAAACACCAAAGTGCATATTAGCTATAAAGCATCATGTTGTGTTTTTTTCTTACTATCAGCTCAATACTTTCATAAGAGAAATGTGCTTATTTAGTCAACTGGAAATTTTTCATCTTTTTATGACTAATAAATATAGGAAAAAAAGTAGTAATTAGAATTTGCAAATACAAATTTGACAGATACATATGCATAAAAACGTATGTGCATACACACATTAAGAAATACTCAGGTGACATATTAGTGTAAGAACTCTTGCCACATTAGAGGTTCCTGTTAATGTCAGCATAGTGCTGGTGGTCAAACACAGGAACAGATTGCAGAGAGGCTGTGAAATTTTCAATGCAGATATCAAGATTCTGCCAGGACACGACCATGACTGAACTGATCCAGTAGGTTCTCAGCAGGAAATAGCAGTAGATTACCTCCAGGGGTAAATTACAGCCTTAATATTCTATGATGCTACTGTTCATGAAAATTATCACCGAAATAAGGTTGCTAATATTTTTCAAGATAGAAAATATGTTTTCCTGAACCTTATTCTTACAGAGAAGGTAGAAATGCCCAGCAGGATGTTTCATGTTTTCAGTCAAATGTCAAACCATAGTAGTGCTGAGTGAAAGTGTAAATATAATCCCTTATATTTTCCTTATTTTCATGTTCCATTTTCTTTACTGCATACTTTTCTTGGTAACAATGTCTCTTTGGAAATGAACGTCATTCATAAGACTGGCTGTAAGGAAAGATAAAATGAGAAAACAGTTCTAAGGCGATAGTGGTAACTAATAATTCAGAAATGAAGTATTATGGAGAGTTTCTTTCCTCTTCCCCCTGTGAAAATGTTGATTTCAGCTGAAAACAATATTTTTAATTAATACAAAATTCAACTTTTTAGGTAATGCAAATCAAAACCCTCAAAGAGTTTTCTCTATTTTTCTCTTTTATTAGGTTTCTTTGGTCAGTCCTATATTATTGTAACCCAGTGTTCTTGACGTATTCTCTTATATTACATCAAAAAGGAGAATATACTGGAGCATACATTTTTCGCATAAAATTATAATATGTGGATTCTATTGCCCCACAGCTCTATAAATGTAATCTTCGCCTTTCTTTTCCAGATCTCTTACTGTCAGGGGAGTATTTTTCCTTTGGCTGACAATAAGCAGTAAAATCTTTCATGTCTTTCTTCTTGGCTAGCAATGAAACACAAGTCCACAGTTGCCTTCCAAGAGCAAACTAGCAGTCCTGGCATTTACTATGTTTCTCCTAGTTGAGACATTTTCACAATGGCTTTAATACATTTCTGATATTCATCTTAAAGAAATGCTGCCTTGGTGTCTTATCTCTTGGGACAGTATTAACCAAAGTCCGTCATTTTTGGAGGTGGACTGAATGAAGATGTGATCTAAAAATATCAAAGAAAAAGACCCCAGCAGCCTTAATATATTACTTCAACCCATTTAGTCACTGTTACTATTTTTGTCATCCTCATGGAAAATTATGACATAGTTAATAAAATTTTTAGATGAGTAGTTCTGTGCCAGGTAGTATGTAGTGATAACCAAATCCAACGTTTTTAAACTTTCAAAATCAAATCAACATCTTGTGTCACAGTAACTCAGGAAATTATATTCAAAATACATTTTCGGTTTTTGGCCAAAGGTGGTGATTTGTGGGGAATAAGTATTTTCAAACTATTTCAGTGGGTTTGGACTACAAATTTCTGAAGAAAAAATAGCATATCTTGAAAGGAAAAAATATAGTGTCAGATAATTTTCTTGAAATAGCATTACTTAGGGAAAAAAAAGGAATAATTATCAGGGAGCAGACCTATGCATGAAGCATCAGACACAGAGCTAAACAAAGTAAATAATCCTATTTTTTTCTTTGTCTGAAACATGATTATTACTTTTTAACAAAGCCTAAATGTGGCAAACTGGAGATGGACAAGCTCAGCTCAGATTAATGCTGCACTAAAACTTGTCAAATTATACATTATGTTTTGTCATGACACAGAAAGGGCAGTAAGTGCAGAACGAGAAAAAAGGAGCAGCTTCATGGCTCTTTTATTTCCTTTTAGACTTTTTGAGCACTAAGCCCGGTAGCTACCAGGAGATGTGTCTGGGTACTTGGTGTCAGACTGGACATGCATAGGCTCCACATCACTCTTGCCCAGCTGTCTAGGCTTATCTGTGACAGCAGCAAATCTCCCTGTGTTAAAGACAATTGGAAACATTTTCATTGATTGCAATGATTTTAAGGTGGCAAATTGAAGAAACTTGATGTGAAAACTAATAAAAATCAACAATACAAGAAATTAGTGCTTCATTGACAATTGACAGAGATGTAGTTTTGTTTGCCTTAAATTGTTAACTGAAGAGTATAGCAGGTGTCAAAAATAGGCACTAAAAAACCACTCACACTAAGATTTCTTGGAGATTAAAAATACCCAAAATTCTCTAAATACGTGTTACTTAACCTGTCTTCAGACTGCTCTTAGGCAAAGCTAAGAAAAAACCCATTTTTAAGGGTTACTGTGGTTCCATCACCAAGACCAACTGTTAATTTATAACATGTTTTTTTCACCAAGGAACAAGTACATGAGCATGAAATATTTGATTTCATTCTCTAAAAGAAATGTGTAAAAAAATAAAAAAAATCTACAAATCAATATCATACTTAGCTTACTCTCAGTCTCTGAAAAGGCCTTTGTTACTGCCTGGAAATCAATTACATGGGAAACACAATGGGTATCTTTGATTCTTTTGTCATATTCTAAACAAATGTATTTTTTGTAAGTTGGAGGATCTTCAAAAGTTTGGGAGATTTAGGTCAGTTGAATACTTAAATAAGAATGTTTTTCCCTGATTTTAATCAAAATGTTTTGATCTCTAAAAGTAGGTTGAACTATTGCAAAAACTGCTTATGGGGGAATTTATGATGCTTCTATTTCTGTTTAGCTGGAAAAGTTACAATAACAGGCACAGAGAACAAGTGCAGAATTTTGGCTTGATGGAAGAGAGGAGATAGAAAACTGTCATGCCTGTAAATAGTTTAATTTCTTATTTTTGTCTGTGCGCATTAAAATTGTTTTCCTGTATATTCATAAGGTCTTCAACTGAAGTCACACATTCTATAGGAGAAAATATTTACCTAGTCATAGAAATCTCTGTGGGTCCCATACAGCTGTGAAGAGGACACACATTGGACCATGTCCAGGAAATGATGGTGCTAATTGTCATGACAGATACCAAAGCAAATACTAACTTTTATCACAATTGTGTAAGAGAATTTCATGTACAAACAGAAGGGATAGAAAGCCTTATTCTTATTTGCCTCTATTATAACATTATTCTTTTCTCCCATCTTGAGAAAAAGGCTAAATATCTAGAAGGTAACAAAATTCCTAATGAAACATGTCATTTTCTCTGCTGCAAAATTCCTAATCCTAGAAAACAATTTAAATGAGATTATCTATCAGAGAGGCCTCTGATTACAGGGGAAAAGTAGAGCAGCTGTCTGTTCTGGAAAAACTCTGCTGTTTGCAAATCATATTTTCATGTGATCACATGTACAGAAAGTGCTTGATCTGGCTAAAATGCTTCAAGTAAGGATTACAGTGATTTTCCAGAAATAATGGTAATAATATTATCTCCATTATATAGCACTATTCACTTCAATCTATTTCAGTTTTACAGCTAAATGTACAGAGCACTACTGAAATGCGATTACCAGTGAGGTGGAAATCTCAGCCCTTCAAAATGTAACACAACGGTGGAAACTCAGAATGCTTCAGCTGAAGGATTTTCAGAGTTCTGGAAAAAAAAAATAGGAAAAAGACAGTATTAAAACAGACCAAATCAGACCCTGGGTTTAGAGACTGTTCAGAAAGAACTACTCATAATAAGTACATTCCCCTCAGGCTAACAGATCAAAAAGGACCTGTCTTGAGTCATGTGCTTAACTTTTGTAATCTGTGACTCCTGATATTTTGAACCCTAAACAATGCCATGAAAAATCACTAATGGTTTGGCAGAGCAAAGCCAAATTTTCTGCCAGTGAGACAGCTTTTTTATAGTTACTCTATATATTTATGCAGTTCTGAATGTAATAGCTGAAATGATCTGTAATCAGCTTGCATATTCAACTCCTGGCTGCTTTTCTCCTGTCACACAGAAATATTATTTCTGTGAATAAAATTGAAGTAAAAATTATTAAAGAATGAGGGGGTTTTGTGGGACATCTGAGGAAAACATGCAACAAACCAACAGCATGCACCCTTGAATGTCTTTTTTGTCAGTAAGTTTGTTACCGTATTGGCAGATAGATAATTCCATTAAGACAATGAGGCAGTGGAGTTTGTCCTGTGAGAGTAATGTTAGATTTGGTACAGTTGTTAATACAGTGTTAGATTCACAGAATCATAAAGCTGATTTGACTGTGATGTAATTTTAATTGTGTCAGACTCAGCCCAATTTAAGCTGGTTTCACACCTAAGGGATGGTTCTTCATATTTCCAGAAATGCAGGAGCTCAAACATAGATACCTGACAAACGCGAAGACAGGGCTCAAAAAAATTATTTGACCTTGAAGGGCATTTGCCAGAAACCTTCTGAATGGATAAGCCTCTCCAGTGAACACTTACTAGCATGGTGCTGCAGCAAGGGATGGTGTCCTGATTGGAGCCGGGCAGGACCCTGTTGTAGCGATATTTGCACCAACTTTTCAAATTGTGTTCTACTTCCCTAGATAACAGAGAGCTGATCACAATTCCCTAAACAGGATTTATAATATTTCTGTCTCAAATCTTCAAGTCCTTCATGGTTTCAGATAAATAGAAAGTGCGTCTTAGAGGGTTATTCTCCATTTCCTCCTCAAAGTTCAGTTGTTCTATACTGAAAACAGTGAAAAGATTTGGAAAAATAAGAAACAATTAGAAATGAATGAGCATTTCAGAATTGCTTCAGGTCATATTCTGTTGTCCTATATTAGCGCTTTTAGCTGCTTGATTTTACCTTACTGATATTGATAAAACTCACCATGTCCTCATATATAAAAGATAAGGGATTTTTTTTAAAAGAACTTATCTAGCTTTAATTACAACCTGCTGTATATTACACAGAAAACACTGTTCCAAAGTACTGCTTTCAGTTCACATTTGATATATTCAAATTAATTAATGGCTATAATTTTAAATGACTAACAAAGAAACAAAGCTGAATTGGACAGTTTAAATTACTGTATGACCAGGTACTAGAGAATGAGATAATTATTGTCTTGCATGGCATATCCAGTCCTAATTTTGTAAATCATCTTAATTCACATACAGTATGTTGACTTACTTTCGCTTAGTAGAATAAGAAATTAGATTCCTTTTTTCTTTTCCTTTGTATAACTTGTTCTTTTTAAATTAAATTCTTCCAGGAAAGAACTTTAAACTAATTTACTTCAGAGCTTTAATTTTGAAAGGTGATTAAGTAAAACTACATTCCAGAATTAGGGCCCACTTCAGTCTAATCTTTCACTCAGAATCAGTGAGGAACTTTTTTTATTCTACTGATGGTGTATAACAAAACGCAATGCAAAGACCAGCTAGATCTTTTTGGATACCTTAACTAGTAAAGCTAAGTTAGGCTGGCTATTAAATTGGTTTGAGATCTCTACCCAGCCCTGCTTTTGCCAATCACGTGAGACGGTTTTGTGGTTCACTCTCTCATTAGGTCACTAAAAACTCAGACCTCCCTGTCTGTATCTTTCCAATGAAAACCAAAACCAAAGCAAAGCTAAAATCTTGTCTGAAGTATATCTTGAAAAATTGCAAAAAATTGAGGAAATTAATCATTTTTTGAGAATATTCAATTGTATCCATTTCCTACCAGTGAATAACCAATCAAAAAGAGCTGATGTTCAGGAGAATAAAAAATAGTCACTCCCTCCTCCCACAAAAAACCCCAAACAAAACAAAACAAAACAAACAAAAAAACCAAAACAACAAAAAATAAACAAACCCACAAAAAATCCAAAAACAAAACCAAAAAAACCAAATAAAACAAGCAAAAATAGGGCCAAATTGAAGCAAATGACTTAGCAGTCTGGCATCTCCCTTTAGAGACCAAGTGCCTTCTATCTAGGTTTTGGGAAATTAAATTAAACATGTCAAGCAAGCAATCTGGCTCCTGGTAAAAGTCAATATAGAGAAAATCACTATATAAAGTCAATAACACAGTATCCTATATGATAAAGAATAGAGAAGAACTCAGATATATATCAAACCAAAAGAGGAGTTTAAAAGGTAAAGAGAGATACATAAAAATGTAAACAAATAGATTTGTCAAAGAGAACCTCATGAATTCTCTACTTTAGGGAGTGCCAGAACATGCTGATATTCATGAAGTTAAAACTCAAAATGTAATAAGCACACAAAGCAGATTTTTCATTAAAAAGGTAGCAGCAATAAAAGAATGACTTTTAAGCCAAGGAAAGTCAAAGAGGCCATATTATCTCACAATTAAAAGCAATTAACTTGGCATGCAAATAAGAAGCCTTACTTTTTTGCTTACCAAAAAACACTTCAGGTATTTGATTCTCAGAAGTAATTAAAAGACAAAAAAAATCTGTAAGTGACATGCTGCTCTCAGGCTATATTTTAGAAAAAGAAGTAATAACAAACAAATAAATCTACGTGCCAGCAGCCAGACTGAAACAAAGGTAAATCAAAGGGAACAGTGGGTATCCCCTTTGAATTTTTTAGGATGTGTAAAAAGTCCCTTTGGGGGGACCTTTAATTCTGTTATACTCTGCTACAAAGGTCTGATTTTATGATGATTTTGCTTGGCCAATCACCTGTGAAACATAAATGAAAAACAGAAAGATACTAGAATCCAAATTAAATTCCACATTCTCTGTCTTAGACACAGTTCAAAGTAGATTTACAAAGGATGAAACACTTTGTAATACTCACAAGATTTTCACATGGCGTCAGATAAAAAATATGTTTTTATACTTTCACTAAATTTAAGCACACTTGTACTAGAATAGGGCACAACTTCCATTTCAAGTCCTATCCCATACAACCCCCCTGTTTCCTGCTCTCTTCCAGGTACTTGAATGCCTTATTTGCCTTTATTTATGGCTAAAAACAGCTGCTTAAATCAATAGTGTTGAGTCTCTCTTGCTTGAATTGCAGAGAAGCATGTCCATCATCTCTTTTGCTGTTGGCAGGGACCACAGAACATTTTGGAAAGAGGATAGAACCTCATGAATCCATCATAGGGATCTGACATGGAAGAATACAGCAGAAAAAATGATTATAAAGTGATGATGTTGTGTTATTTTTATCTAACCTGAACAGTTGCTTAAAATAAACATATAAAGCAATCTGTGATTTTAGGAAAGTGTCTGGCTACACAGTAAATAATGCCTGATGGAAAGTGCCAGTTAAATCTGCCTTACTCAAAGAAGTAATTTCATAAGAAAACACTTGGATTTGATAACTTATTCAAGAATTAAAATTTCATTAATCCAAGATTTCAGTAAAAATGAAATATCAAAACACTGATATATTAAATAAACAAACAGCATCTGAAGTGCCAAGGAGAAATGCTATTCCTTAGCATGTGTTTTTGCTTGTGGACAAACCAATCATTCTTAAGTGAAGATTTCATCAAGTTATCCTTTTAATTTCAATTTTATCTAATAATCAACTCATACAGAGCTTTACTAGATCATGTAAAATTAAAACAGATTAGGAAGAGCAAAGTTCATATGAGAAACAATGTGGTGGCCATGGTGTCTCAGGAGGTCCATCCCGCTTTGCCTGGCCAGGCCTGACACCGGCCGCAGAAGAGGTACGGTTCAGTATCCTGGGATAATTCCCCGATCCTGTGGGCGCTTCCTCCCACAGAAGCGTGAGCAGAGGCGAGGAAGAGAGGGAAGGACTCTGATGGGTGAACAGCTGCTGGAGTTTATTGATGTCCACGAGGAACCACCTCACCACCAGAGAGTCTGCCCAACAGAGCAGAGAGATCATGTCTGTGCAACATCTTAAATGCGGGGGAGGAGCAAGGGGAAGGATACAGTGTGGGACCAATCCGGGGGATGAAGGGGGTGACTCTGTACATACAGGACAAACAGTAGAACAAATCAAGGAGGGAATAACAGGGATCCTGCCCAATCACTTGATGCCCTCACTGGAACTTTCTAGACACAGGGTGAGGCTTCGAAGTGATGGACTGGACCCAGGAATTACATAACAGATGGTTGACTGATAACAATAACTAGGGTATACCACGAAGGGGTAAACATGGGGGTACAAGGGACAAACCACTACAATTTATATAAAACAGCATAAAACCAAGGAACAAACACATACGTAGAACTGACAAAACCAAAAACACACCATTACAAAACAAGGAAATTATTTGTTTAAAATGTTACATACTGCCATCAAAAGAGAAAGATGAATGAATAAGAGGAATCTACATTTGAAGAAGAGAAACTTACATTTGAAAAAAGCAGCACATAACCTAGACTGTGTGTCCTGGGTTGGGCACAAAGTACTCTATCACCATCTTCATGTTAAATCCAGGTGGGACTGTGCCCTTCCCGGGGGCCCCTCCCTCAGGGTTATCTCCTGTTAATGGGCCATCAACGCCTTGCCCATGACTCATAGATAACTCCTGGAGAGAATTATCTCTGTTTAACGGCCCATCAAGGACCCCTTGCAGGACCCATCATCCTATTGTGAGATGCTCCTCCCAGGGGGAGGAACAAAGCATTCTCACCTGGATATAATCTGGGGTTTGGGACAGTACAGGGGGCTCTATCCTCTGGATTCCCAGAGGACTTGAGCTACCAGACCTTTCTACAGGAAGGTCAGGAAGACCACCTCATCTGGACTGCTTCCATCACCTTGATCAGGTTGTATTCTGACTCTGTCAGTGTCTGTCAGTGGTTTTGTTTTGTTTTGTTTTTTTGCATTTATTTTATTTTACCTTTTTCTTTCTTTTCTTCCTATTAAATTGTATTTCTGACTTGGAGCCTCTCACTTGTTTTGCTTTCAAACCACTACACTGTGTTAGGAAGAAATGGTGCCATAGGCGGAAATTACCTCAGAGATTTCCTTTTCACCTTTAGATTCATCCCACTTAAAGGACAAAACATGAATGATATTGGTAGACATCACTGAAATCTTTATTTCACTCTCTTTTTTTTTTTGCATAGGTTAACACAGAACTTTCTGAACTAATTTTAATTTGAACTAGATTGTACATTGAACAAGTAAACCAGTGAAATCATTAGAAGTCTGGATAAGTTATACAAATGGCTAATTGTTCTGTTGAACACTTTGCTCTTAACCTGAACTTATCTATACTTCTCTGGCCACTGGACATAAAATTTTAGCAGCATGCCACAGTGGGCAAATGCTAAGGAAACTCAGGCTCACTTGAGACTCTTCAGTTTATGTACCCAAAGACATCATCTGACATATACTACATTATTCCTTATGCTAGCTGTATTCATGCATTTAGTACATCTGTATGTGGGAGTTGGCCAAGCTGAAGCAACTCTAAACCTAAGGCCATGGGAAACCCCTTTCTAGTTGTGGCAAGTAGTAAAGGTTCATGGGAGTTTGCATGTTAATTAAGTTTTTCCATATAAGGTTATTATTTTATGATGGGTCACTTATGTTGTACAAATAAGGTTATGTTCCCAGTTGGAGTTTCTGATTGGACCCTTACCCTCAGACCTACCCTATATATTGTCATGTGTTCCTCAGTTCTGGATCTTCAGTTGGTTACCCCTGCAGAGTTCTTTTGGGTACTGTACATGGTTTTGGGACACCATCCCTATTTTCTTTTGTCTGTTATTAAGTGTTCTTTTTCTAGTGCCAACCGACGTCCCCGCCCCTAATTATTTTCTTGCCACACTCTGCCCTGAAGTCAGGGGACCTAAAGGTTTGTTGCAGCTACCCTCACTTCAACATGTGTAGAACATTTCTTTGTGTGAAAACACATTAAGTAAATGGTAGTTCAGTGGCTCCTGTGTTTCTATCATCTTTCATTTAACTGAGGATGAAGTGTCTTGTTGGAAATATCCTATTTGTTTAATCTGGATGAGTGCCTAAATGTTCTTTTGCTACATTTTGTGGTCTTAGGTTGCAAAGCAAGATGTAACCAAAAGTATACCATCTGTTAAAACCAGGTGGGACAGTGTTCTTCATCTCCTCCACAACCCATCCTCCCTCCGGGGGATATCTGCTGTTAATGGGCCATTGAGTCTCACTGCATGACTGATAAAATTACATCATCCCACTGTGAGATGATCCATCCAAGGGGAGGAGCCGAGCACCCCTATCTGGATAAAATCTGAGATTCGGAATACCAGGACAACCTGTTCCCACTGGATTCCCAGAGGAAGACTGGAACCATCAACACTTACCTTCAGAGGAAAACTACACTCTTTTACAGGATCATTGCTTCAACAGAACCACGTCTGTCACTCCAGGAGGACTGCAGCCACCATTTAATTGGACTGCTACCAACACCTCACCAATAGGGTGTCAGGTTGTGTTCTGACTCTCTGTATTTTCTGTTTGTTTGTTTGTTTGTTTTTGTACTGCTACATTTTTATTTTAATTTTCCTAGTAAAAAACTGTTATTCCTACTCCCATATCTTTGCCTGAGAGCCCCTTAATTTCAAAATTATAATAATTTGGAAGGAGGGGGTTTACATCTTCAGGGGAGGCTCCTGCCTTCCTTAGCAGACACTCTCACCAAGACATGGTGAGAGTGAACAATGCCAGAAAATCAAATATTTTTCCTGTAAGCTATAGGTAGGAGACTTAGTTCGAATGCCTCACTCACCACTGCTATTTGCAGAACTCAAATGCTGCTTGTGAGAATGAATAGTTCTAGAGCAAAGCATCGGAGGACAGTGTTAATGCCTCAGCATGTTTCGCATAAGATCTTTCAGCATACACTTTACTTCACAGAGTTTGATTTTTTTCTGAAAGGAATATGCTTTAGAATATTGTGGGGCTCAAAACTTCAGGAAGTGGAATTCTTTCAAAGACCTCTTATTCTTCAGAGAAATAAAACATCATCTTTTGATTCCAAGTTGTTGGGTTTTTTATTAAGTGAAAGTCATTACATGAAAGCTGCTCTAAATAGAACAAAACATTTAAGAAATCAAATTCAGTTTCAAAACTTATTAGTAAAATATTGCAGTGTAGACAATGATACTTATAATAGGGAAATCAGAATAAATCATAGCAATACTTTTCCTTAAGTGGGACAGTTTTCTTCCTCTGTCTGTTTTATATTCTCTTTCATCATCCTTTTGAATTTCTTGTAGAGTCTTGCATTACATGAAAAGAAGATATTTCAAAATCTTTCCCTTTCTAGGCACCTCCCTTTTCTTTCAGGTGGCACTAGGTGGGGATTTTCATGAATTTCCTTCAAGGAAGTCTGTATTTCACGTTTGTGGGAAATTCATGTTAAATGGCTACATTTGCTCTTCAGAACTTTTTTTTTTTCCTGAAAATAAAATTATGTTTAATTTTAAAACAAAACAAAACCAAGCAAAAAAAGAAAAAAAAAAAAAAACCAAACCAAAACAAAAAAAAACAAACAAACAAAAAAAGAAAACAAAAAACCCACAAAAAAACCCTGTTACTAATTTAACAAGCTTTTCACTGTGATTGTTCTCCACCCTGGAGATTTCTATCTGGAAGAACAAGGTTTATGCTCCTAGTAAATATTTACTAGACCAACTCTGTTCTAATCTTCCATCATAGCCTTGTAAAATACGCCTCCTTCCTCTTTTTTTGATGAAGAAAATTTTAATGAACTATGAGCTGCAACATTTTCATTCCACTGTAAATAATGAAAATTGTTAAGACTGAGATAGTATCTGACTTTGAAGACTTTAAAGTGTGTGTATTTTGGCTCTTTTCTTTTGCTTTGCTTTATTAGATAATATTCATTGGCACTTTTTTCAGCTTGGTTTCTATCCAGAATGATCTTTCACTGCTGAGATTATCAAGGATGTTCTAAAATAAAAACTTAACATTTCTTTAGAAGTTCCAAGAGTGTCCTGTTCAGCCCAATTTAATATTATCTAACACATTAATTTTTTACTATCCTCTGAGATTTGTGATGTGTGCATAGGACACATCACTATTGCATTGAACATGAAATTCTGATATTATTCTAGTCTTCTCTTCCTTTGATAACTACAATAATCAAACATGACAGTATTTCTTATTTTACTTACAGAGTTCTACTCACAACTCTCTTTCTATAAGGTTTTATTACTTTTTCTGCATTTAAAAAGGATTATGTGAAATATTTCTCTTCCAGTGATAGTCTTTGCCAGGTCTTTTCCTCTAGCTGTTTTTTGGCTTTCAGTTTGTCCTGATATGACTATACGGTCCATTCCTTCAGTGAATCATGGAAGATATGTAGTAATTTATCACTTTATTTTCTGAATATATATTTTTATACACTTACTAAGATCATAAACCCTAAGGGGTTATAATTTGATTATAATGACATCTCCAATTTCTGGGATACAATTGTATAAAACTAATTTTTTATCACAGTTTCATTATGATACATTTATTATCATTCTTACCTCTTTTTTCTAATTTTTAAAGGTTGATTTTTCCTATTTAAGTTCCTTTTTTTTTACTTGAAAATTTTTTTCATTCTCACATTTAAGTCTCTTTTTAAACTGATTCACTACTCTTTTTTTTTTTACATATCAAAATACCCTAATTCTTTTGCCTATTAAGTTATATTGTAAAATATAAATAAATTACTTTAAACTTCTCTCACTTTCATAGCTGAAATATACACCTTCAAATAAAAAAAAAAAAATGTGTTACACACTTTAAATGAAACATATGAGTAAGTAATATGCTCTCCTCAGCAACTCAAATTTTTATTTCCTTTTGCCAGCACTGTTTCTGAGAAGAGTGTAAAAAATTAAAAATTGTTTTCCGCCTCCTTTCCATATAATAATAAATGGGAAACCATCTACGTGCCTATTTGTTCCAACCCAAGAGATTTGGGACTAAAACATGCAGCTGTTCTGAGGAGACATTTCTAATTAATTAGAGGAGCTCTGTGCATGGCTGACTAATTTTCCACCTGGGAAGCTGCAGGAGAAGTAAACATACCCATGTGGTCAAACCCAGGTATTTCAGAAATGATTATGCTTCAGACAAATTTTGCCAAAGCATGTGTCTATTTCTGTCAGAATATTATCCAATTCACCCATTTTTACTGACTAACAGCTGAGGAACTGGAAAGTTCAAGACATGTGCATTTCTTATACATGGCCCAGGGACTCCACATCAGAAAATTTGAAAGTCTAGGTAACTTGCTAGGAGCACAGAACTTTAATATCCTGAATGTTACCAAATCTAGGTCTCTTAATTCCTTTGTGCACATCTAGGAGCCTGACAGCCCTACAAATCATGCCTTGATAGCTATTTCTCAACATTTGTGTTTTCCAGTGCATGAAATATCTTAGAGTTAAAGCCTTCTTTAAATGTTTGAATTTCAAAAAGAATGGAAAGCATTGAAAACTCTTTGAAAGTCTACCACTGGTATGTTACTAACACTTAGCCATCTATAGCGCCAAGTAGCATTTAGAAAGAATTGGCTAAATCAAAATGCATTCATGGACAGCATTATGTATATCAGATTTGCTCCACATCTTGGGAGTAACTTTTAACTGTACTTAGTCAAATAACTTAATTAATAGAATTTGATACATTTTTCATAAAACAATATTTAACAGCCTAATTCAAAGAACTTTGAAATCAAGGATTATAAGAGGGTAATTAAGAACCCCCAAAGTACTGTCATTTTCAATCGCTTAGAATACAAATAACTGTGGCAAGTACGTGACATCTTTGGTAAGTGCATACACATTAATGTCTTTTCCTTGTTAACTGATATTTCTTAGATCTTCCAGAG
Organism: Sinosuthora webbiana; assembly: GCA_013397395.1. NCBI lineage: Eukaryota > Metazoa > Chordata > Aves > Passeriformes > Sylviidae > Sinosuthora > Sinosuthora webbiana. The sequence goes on along the minus strand of VXBN01006317.1, from coordinate 1,029,155 downwards.
GTATTGTAGACCAAGTTGAAAAACATGAGTAATAAGATGGAGATAACATTAGATCGCTAATTTGGTTTAAAAATTCATTTTGAAAAGAAATATGTAGACTAACATTAGAGAAAAAACATAATTTCTAGGTTTCTTTTCCCTTTTTCTGTGAAGTATTTGTTTGATTTTTATTTTGGTGTTGTATTTACTAATTTTTTTACATCTATTTGTTCCTACCAGATTTTATCAGTTTTCACATTTATGTTTACTTTGTCTAGTTCACTATACAAAGGTGGATCCTGAGACAAATGAAGATGTGAAGAGTAAGACAAACTCAAAAATGTACAGAACCACAAAAGAAGAAAACCAAAGTCCCATATCTATAATATAGGTTTTGACTGCATAGGATACCTACACTCTGTTCTCTATAAAACTTTTAAACTTTCTGAGGGCTTCACCAATAATTGAACCTGAGCTGAATTTATGTACCTACAATGACTAAGCTAGGTCCACAACAGAAAGGTTTTTTCATACAGAACGTGCTGTAAGTTGGATCTGAAGCAGTTGTGCTTCCATTAACCCACCTCTAATAGTGATTTACTTATTTGCATTGCACTGAATACCAAGTAATTTACTGATGAGAGGCATTTGAAGAAACTAACCTCTCCTACAAGAAACAGCTTTCTGGCTGAGAAACTGGTAGCTGATCATATAAGACCTTTTTTTGTACTTTTAAAGAATGATCAGATCAGCAAGAATAGAATACTTCACTACAATATGAGTATTGCCCAGCTTTTAAAATTCAAAATTATCACTTATCCCTAAAGACAAAAAAGTTTGAAGTGGTTTTTTTTTTGGTACTGAACTTCAAGCATATAGTACACCAATCTCAGTTCAGGAGAAGGGATGCTGTAGGAGAAAGGCTGTCTGTAGTCTCCTAGTCTCTCTGAGCTGGTTAGTGGACCAGAATAGCTCTGGCTGAAAATTGATTAATTCATGTCTCAGTCCAATCCTTTCAGTTGAAGATTAGTGAGTCTGAGCTCCATATTCTGGCTATTCAGGCAAAAACTAACATCCCCTGTTTTTTGGGTTTGTAAGTTCCTCTCTGGCTAACCCTCAGTCTCTTAGATTGTTTTATGGCACTCAAATATTTTCATTAAGAGTTATGGGGGCTGTAGAAACCATGTGAGCCTCACATCCTCATTGTAAATCAAATGACAGTAGGACATACCTGGTGTTGCAAAATGGTAAGTGAATGCCTGTTAGTCAGGGAAGACAATAATGCAAGGTTGCTTAAGGTGTTGCCCTGTCATGTTAGCATGAAAAACCAGTTGTAGAATGTTTCTGCTTGAACTGCACAAAGGTATGATGCTACATTTTTCACACAACAGTCACCATGCAGTACTTTGTGGCCATTGCACTGTGCTCACACACTTGAATAAATCTTAATCTTTCACATCCTTTCCCTGTAAGTGCTCTTGTTCTAATAATTCATATGGAGATACTGGGGGTGAAAAATACCTTTCAGAAACTACACATGATGGACAGTCTTTTGTATATTTGGATTTCACAGTATTTAGAAGCAATATTCAGTTGATTTTGTATGGACAGATGTATCAATTAATCATCAATTGATCCTTTTATAAAAGAGATGTGGTTTAGCAAGCTTCTTTTTAAAATCTCAGCAAGATGTTAGACTTTCAACAGTTAGCACTGAAATATGACGATTCTGCAATCTTGTCTCAGAGAGAGACCCTTTGACTTCACCAGAAATAAAACGGTAGGTTAAATTTTCTGTGTGTAATTTTCACTCTTTTAACCAAAAAGTACATCATATGTCTCTTCTTTTGATATTTAACATTTGTAAACTTATTTGTAACTTTGAAGTGTGTTTTGAAATGATACCATGACAGCTATTTCTAATAAAGAAAAATATTTCTGGTAAATGAAAACCACTTTGAACCAAATGCATATAGTAGACTATTGAATCAAGAAGGGTGTTTTCAGCTTCTAAGTTTCTCCACTTGTGAACATTATCCAGCAACGTGATAGACTGAGTTGTAGTCGCTGTGTGATGAAGTTATGATTCCAGAATACCTCCATAAAATTAATGTGAGTAATTAGCCAAAACCTATCTAGATCCTTGGCAAGGAACAGTAAACAAGAGTGATCATGTTAAATGAGTCATTTCCGGCAGCAGTAGACAGCATTTCTTTACTAATCAAAGATGAGGCAGAAAATAAAGCCACATCAACCATTATGTAGGTTGTTATTAATTGTACTTTAAGATTACCAGGTATTTTATATCATGTTTATTGTTGTACTTCTCTGCCTAATATCAAGTCAAAGTGTAATTTCACACTGCTTGTTGGAATACTAGATCTTTTTTCCTCTTCCTTTTTCAGCATTTGTAGAGAAATATCAAGAGTATCTAATTGTTATGTTGGGGCAATTGATTTTGAACTGTCTTTCCCTATAAAGTCATAGGCAGAACAGCGTTACCTAAAACTTTAGTTAGAGCATTCTCAAGGGTTCCCTAGACCTCCAGAGAGTATTTTCAAGGAAAACTCACCTAAATGGACACTTTAATTTAAGAGATATGATCTATAAATTAGAAATAAATGAAGGATAAGATTTTTGAAGAGGTAGCCTTGTTCAACTCCTACGAAGTGCTACAGTGTCTGAATCAAGCTTAGAATATATTCCTGAAATTGTATACTTTAATTAGTCAGAAAAACAGCATTAATACACAATTTTGATAATCTTGTCATCATGAGTGTTATTTTTTCCTATAAATATGAATGCAGTGTCGTTAAAAAAAAATAGGTATTTCAAGTCACAAAGTGATATTGAACCATGTGTGGAAGATAAATCATTGGTTAGATACCATTTTCCACTGTATTTGTAATAAAATATTCTAAGATGGCCTAAGAGGAAGAAAACAGAAAAACATTGGCAAAAGTACAGTTACTAAGCACACATTTACACTGATGATTTCCCTGAAAAAGGCCAATGCCAGAAATTAGAAAAAGGATACTCCAGTTTGTAGCCAGCTTCAGTATGTGATTCCTTTGGTCTGGTATTAATTACAGTACCACATTAAACCTAGTGCTCTGGAAATACCACACAAAGTATAATCAAAATGGTAGAGGATTTCGAGACATTCAAATTCAGTTCATTTCTGTGCAGTGGAAGTCAGCTTTGACCTGATTATAAGGGAACCAAAATATTCTCAGAGGAAGAACAAGGATCCCAATTCTTCGAGAAAGGCTCTTATCCTTGAAATAAAAACATTTTTAAGTATTGACCAGCTGATCAGAAGGAAAAGGGGAAAATTTTTTGCATCACACTACTTTCTACACTGTGAGAAAAGAAGTCTGAGCAACTATATCAAACAAATTAAAATGATCTGCAGATCACTCTTAAAAAATAAAGTCCCTCTGGAAGGTAAACTGAAGGCTCTCACATCACATCTTCTCTTAAGAAAATAGGATGTCTAAATATTAGAATGCACTAGAAGGAATAAAACATATATTTTGATTGGGTTATTAATTTGCCCATCTGGAAACTGTATGGATGTGTGTTATATGATGCTTTGTGATTTTAGCATGTATGTAGGTATGTTGAACAAAGTAATTAATACTTTCCTATTTCAAAGTTATTTATCTCTTGTTTTCTGATATTTCAGATAATTAAAGAACTATTCAGAACTATTTCAAATAGCTAAAAATGTTCCTGGTTTGGTTTCCAGGTGACATGCAACAACATTTTATATCACATTTGTTATATCGTGAATCTACAACTTCTTTCAGGCCATAATTTCCTTGTATCTTTCATATTAATCACTTCACTTACAAAGAAACTGAATTTAGCCTGTATGGAATTCTCCATCAGTGTGAGATTTTTACAGATCATTCCCTCCACTATGTGGAATAGTGCCCTTAAGAGGTAAGCTCCAGTCCCAAAAATGTGCTAAATAGGGATAACACAGAAGAAGGAAGGAAGGCAGGCAGAATTTTCTCCTTTTATATTCCTAGCATGAGGGTACTGAAGTCATGGGTGTAATGATACTGTGATAGTGTATATTTCTGAAATGGTCTCTGTTTCTGACATAATTAAAAAAACCCCGAACACAGGTTTGGGTGTTATTTTTCCCAGTTGTTGCTATTAAAGGTCATATCCTTCATGGCAAGATTTCATAATAACTCTTAAATTTTTAGGGGACAGTTGAAATAAATTATTTAGGTCAAATCATTGTCAGTGCAGTTTGAAGACTCAGAAACTGGTTCAACAGTTATCATTCAAAAATTATCTTCTGCACAGAATCACAGCCATTGCATCAACAAAGAGACTAAGACTCTTACAGAAAAAAAATTTCTCCCTAAGGGAAAAAAAAATGTTAATACTATGGAAAGGGCAAACTTTAAAGCTACTGGTTCTACTGTTTCCCACAGTGAACAAAAACTCCTATGAGCTGAGCACAGAACAAACAAGAAGAATGAGTTACTGAGTCAAAATGGTTTGAGACAGTGTCTGTTGTGAAAAATTAGGGAAACTCAGTTCCTGTGTAAATGAATGATGCAATGAGGGAAAGAAAAAAGTAGGCATGTTCTTACATTTTAAAGAATTAAAGAACAAACTACATAGGAATTGGAGATTACATAGTCTTTGGAGTTTGCTGAAGTAATTGGAATGGGTTCTAACCACCTTGCAGACTTTAGAAGAGATACAGTCAGTGTAGAATTCTTGATAATATGTCAAAAGATATTCTCAGATTAGTAACAGTAATTGTAATAACAATAATTCTGACACAAGTTTTTCCTGAGAAGCCAAGAATAATATATGAAAATGTGTCATATATTTCCTTGACTCTGGCTGAATCTGACCACAACAACTGAAGGAATAAAATCAGTAAAGATTTGAGGGTGCGGGTTGTTAGAGCTGCCTAAGCCACAAACAGTAGGATTCCTGGAACAGTTGCAATTGGATTCACTCACAGCTCTTCACCTTCCCATGAGAAGCTCTCATCTTTATAAAAGAGACTTACTGTACACGTGGCAAGAAGTGAATTTTGTATTTTGAAGCCTAGTATAATAATCTGAACTGGTAGTTGGTTTGTTTTTCATTATTATTCTAGGCTAAATACCTGCTATTTGAGCAGAAGACTCACCCTTGCAAGAGAGGCAGAGCTGGCACTAGGTGGCAGGAACCTCTATGGCTGTTCCCAGGTTCACTGGCTCCATTACTCCAAAGCCAACTCAGCTGGCTTAACAGCTCAGTGTGATTAACAACCACTGTAGTGGTTCTCCCTACACCTGTCCTCTGATTCAAAAGCAGATGAGTTTCACTGGCTAATGAGTTCATAAAAGCAGATGATCCCAAGCCTGTATGTCAAAATTCAAATGTTCAGACCTAAAAACTGTTTTGGGGTTTTCCTGGTGGCAGAGAAGACATTATCCACAAAAGTTTTGATGAAGTTCAGCTGTTTCACCAACTTTTCTTCCCTCTGCAGTCAAGCAAATTATTCTTTCATCTTGATATGATTCACCAATCCTTATACTGATTTTTTTTCTTGCTAAGATCTAGAAAATTATTCTTAGTCAATGATTGCCAAATAAACTGCAACCCAGAGGAGAGAAAGCTTATTGGCTGCTTCTTCAAAGCTAAAAAATGTTGTACTTAATTTTTAAAATTAGACAAGCTGTTCAGTAACAGACGGATTTTCCATCATTCTGTCTATTGACCTACTGATCTAATGATCAATCAATCAATTGATCTATCTTTAAGCATATGGAGTAATACCCTGTCTGTACAGGGATCTATAAGTCTGTTTCTGTCTTGTTCCACCAAAATGAAGTAATTTCTTCCTAAATGTGTTTCACATTAACGTTCTTTTCTTTATTTTATTGGAAGTAGTTCTGTGCTGTTTCATCAGTTATGCAGTAATATGTTATGATAGAGTCATAAGGGCAAAAAATCAGAAAAACATAAAGAATGTGGTACAACTGCAACACAAATTGAAAAGACATTCCTGTTCTGTAATGTATTTCCAAACTGGCAGTTTATCAGAAACTTTCTCTAAAAAAAGAACCCCTCAGTTAGCAAGTCTGGAATAAGCTCTTACTCAAAACCAAAAGGTCTGACCCAGCTGTTGGCATTATTCATATGAAATATTTCACTGGCATAATTAAAAAATACTTTAATGTTTTGTTTCAAGCATTGTTGAATGCAAATACTGAAGGCCAAGCTCCTTCTTTCAAAATAAATGAGCAGTTGCAGAACAATAAAAACAGTTGAGGCATTTATGTTAAGACATGAAAAGCAGGATGCCAAGGCGGGTTTCTAAACCACATTCCAAGCATTTTAAATGCCTTTTGATTGTTACCACAAATCCACTGATTGTTGTGAAAAGGGTATGTGTCATCAAGCCACAGGCAAGGCCTTGAATACATCTGGCTCGATGTTTGTAGCATTGATGTTAAAACACAGCTCAGTCACAGTTGTGCAGCAACTATTCCCAGTCGCTGATCAGCATCCTTTTGTAGGAGCATGTCTGACTCTCTACTAATGGCATAAATACATTCAAAAGATCAGGATGAATTCTTGCATTTTTCTTTACCTAAAAGATGTTTATTATTTTAAAGCTACACCACACAGTGAAACTGCATTCTTTCGTCAGCCACTGTTTGCTGTGATATCTTAAGGCTCCAAATTCCCCTAGAACCTTTCTGTCATGGAGGCATGCTATTTGTCCACATCATAAGATGTTCCTTTATGCCACTCCAAGTACCAGAATAAGAGCACAAGATGTTTAAACTGAAATGCTTCCTGTATAAATTTCTGTCACTCTCCGAACCAATGATAGTGACAATAGCAGGGTTTCTGAGGAAGATCTCACAGGTAAGACTTCTTTAATCAATTTTTCCCTGAATATATTTTCTTCTGTACTTCAAAATTTCGTTTGTGTTGGAAGGAAAAAATTTAGGGTTTTGGTCTAAGAAGAAGTCTGGCCAGAAGTCTGGCCAGAAGAAAATTCTCAGTAAATCCTCAGTAAATCCTCAGTAAATAGATTCTACACACACACACATTGACAGAAAAGCCCTTGGACTTGTTGAATGTGGTGAGATTCTCATGGGCCCACTTCTCAAAATTGTGGAGGCCCCCTGGATGGCATCCCTCCCTTCTGTTGTGTCAATTGCACTGATCAGCTCTGTGTCATCTGCAAACTTTCTGAGGGCCTACTTGATTTCACTGTCTGTCATTGATAAAGATATTAAAGACCTCTGGTTCCAATAAAAATCTCTGAGTGACACCACTCTTCACTGGTCTCCCACTGGACAGACCACAATTGACAAATCTGTGTCCCTCCAGCCAATTCTTTATCCACTACATCCATGTCCACACTTCAAATCCATGTCTCTCAGTGCGGAGAGAAGGAAGTTGTGTGGGACCATCAAAGGCCTTACAGAAGCCCAGGTAGAAGACATAGTGCAGGCTTCCCCTTCCAGCCATTTCAGTCACTTCATCATAGAAGGCCACCTTATTGTTCAGAAGAGCTTTTGCATATGGAGATGGCATTTAACGCTTTAGAAATAAAATTAAATATCATAATATTCTTTGTTTTCCAGTGTGGGTGCAAAAATGGGTAAACAACATCAACTCCAGGCATTCACCTCTAGATAACAATATTTCTGTGATGAAGATATTGCTTTTATCCTGCAGAAAAGCTTTCTCAACATTACATCAAAGAGATGAAATTAGACCTCAGGCAGTTGATTCCCTGTCCTCTCTACAGACATCACTTGGCTTTAGGAAGTAATAGACGAAAATCTTTAATTTAATGTAGTATTGGATGGACTTCAAATGATCTAGTGAGCCTTGATAGTTATCTGTTCCTCTTTGATGAGATGTCTGGAAGAATTTCCTGCTTCTGCTCTGATCGAAAGTATTGAGACATTTTCCAGAGTACTTTCATAACTTTTCACTTTTGATGTTGCTTATAACAAGGAAGAAGAGTCTTTGAAAATCAGGGGAACTCCCTCATAAAATGTTCCAGAAATTTCCTGAGCTTCCTGGAAGTTCAAAATTTGGCTCAGTCAGCATTAGCAAGGTCTTGAGTCATATCTTAATTTTTTTCTTACATGTCAGATCTTGCTTTTGTTTTCTTCAAAAGTAATGAAAGAGCAAGGACTAGAAAAAAACCCGCAGCCGTCCCATCATTGTCTTAGAAATTCAGCTTTAGTCTTCTTTCAGTAGCCTCACCTGACAAGACAGAACAAGAGTGTGTTATCCACAGTAGGGAAAAGGAGATGGAAGGGTATGGGGGAGAGATTTTTCTTTTCTATCAGTTTAACCCTATGCATATATTGTTTGGTGGAATTAATTTCCTTTGAAAATATCTATTTAATAAAAAATATACTTTTCTACATAATTTGCCAGTATGCAACCTGAATGGCCATGGAACTTTCATTGTCTGTATAACACTTGATATAATTCTAAACTCCGTGCATTTCAGTGAGGCTGGAAACATAATGTTATGACCACAAATCATACTTGTGCTTTCAAACCACTGCTTTTAAATTGGTATTATTTCTATTATAATTTACTGAATTGTCATACATTTAGGTTAATGGATGCTGTCTAATGCATCCATTAGGGTTAGGACATGATCTAGAATTATATGGACAATATTTATATAATTGTTCTCAAATCCTTTGCAGGAAGTTTGCAAACTGCTATTGAATACTCTGACACATCCATACAAATAATAAACAAGCCAAGGAAAATGAAATGACAACTGAAATCTGATTTCTCAACCAGGCAGTGTAAATCCTATCTATATGACAGCAACAGAATGAAGCATGTAAAATATTAACTCTAGAGGAAACATAAAAAGTCTAGGGGACATACAAACTTTTAAAAACTGCAGGTTAGGTGAGTAAAAATATCTAAACATATGGCTGGGACTACGTAGTATAAAGGAAAATATAAAACAGGCCAAATACTGTTTTTCTGAATTAATATGTTAATGAATTAATTTGAATTTGAGACCTCCTTTTTTTTTCTCATTGTCGAGTTCACACTCAATGACTGTGTCACTGGAAAGGAGAGTAAGGTTAAAGAAAGAAATGAAAACTGGATCTTAGAATAGAATAGACTATTCTATTCTAAAAATACAATAGGAAAAAATAGGACAGAGGGGTCAAACATGAAATGTCTGATCCAGTAATGGAAGCCAAAAGGACAGTTTCTGCTGAAACTTCTGTGTCTATTAAATATGCTTACTCATATGGTAGCAGTCAGATTCAAAAATGCAGTTATTTCAGACACTCGAAGGATGAAAGTGAACATCAATATTTGGTCACCAAACACATGTTTTGTTGGATAGAAAGTGCTTTAGGATGTCTGCTTCTTTCCTAATCTGCAATATTAGTCTGCTATTTCAAAACATAGCCAAGTATAATTATGGTGTTTCAAAAGATTGTAAACTAAGATTAAGAAACATCAAAATTGTATTTTTCTGGGTAATTTGAATTAATTTCTTCAATGACATCACAGTCATTATTTTTCAACCTCAATCAATGTTCAAGATGTCTGTGGAGATGATTCGGGGTTGAAGATTGCGCTGCCAAGGGATCTGCAACCTTGTTCATTGAAGAAGCTGCTTTGTCTACTGCTTACTAAAAAAAGAAAAATATGAGTTCAGATCTGTGACTGTCTTGAATTAAATTAGGAGACTCCTGGGGAATCCAAGCCTCCAATAAATCCAATGCTGTACAAGCCTGTAACAGACAGTGACTAATTTGATACTTTCCATTTTTCGAGTATCCACAATAATATCCTTGTCACAGGTTTTTAGAAATAGTGAGCATTAGCATCTGCCTCCTGAGTTACACTGAGGTGTATGTTGACATTTTAGAGTGCTTAACAGTGCTAATTTATCCAAAAAAACAAGTTCTAGACTGTTTAGTGTGACACCCTAAATTAGTAAAATTATTTGACCGTTATATAATCTTGTGATATGGAGACCAATGAATTTATGCACTAGAAATAAACTAATTCTCCTCCTTTTGTTGAAACATTTCCAAGATTAATTCCTCAAATTGCGAAATATTCATATATGATAGTGATAAACATGATCGAAAACTCATAAGAAAATTAATATTCTGCTTTCTTGAATATAATATGAATATTCTGCAATTCTTGAATAATGTGCAAGAAGTAGGATATTTGGCCACCCAGTGAACAATAAAACAAATTGTGAAATAGTTTCTCATTTAGAAGAAAGACAATCTATCCTTGCACTTATAGAGACAGAGTCCCCATGAGGAGAAAATTTATACGATCACTTAATTGAAAACTGTTAAAAACACAGCTTTAATGTACCAGAAAATGCATTAAGATTTCAATCTTAGCCTTCCACTTTTCTCTACATGTGAATGCTTCCCTTTTAATAGTATTTTCCCTTTTTAGGCCTTTTTATACATAAATTTTTATTTTGGTCAAAGAAATTTTCCCAGAACCACTTTTATATGTAAATTTTGTTCTTGTGAAATGTTTTTTTTTTTTTTTTTCCTGTTCCCAGTGTCAAATTTTTTATTTGACATAAGTAGCTACATCAAGATGACTTGTCAATATGTTTTCCTGCTTGCTCACTCCCAGATTATTGTAATCTGCTGTTTGAACATCCAAATTTGTCGCATTGCATCAGACCACAAAGTCTTTAGAGAATTAGGGTTTTTTGGTTTACACAAACTGGGGGTAGTAAAGGAGAAAGAATGAGATATGTAAGAAAGAAAAGGAGTATTAATTGTTTGGCCATTGAAGTCTCTACGCAGACAAAAATGTTTGTATGCACAGCTACTGTTTTGATGCAACGAGGACATGACAGGCACTTACGAACCCATTGCTTCAGGCTGCTTGGTCAGCATCCATAGTGGTATATTCTCTTCAGTGCTTCTTTGTGACCTGAAGGCAATACAATTTACTGAAAGCACGTGGACTTAGTAATCCAAAAGTTAATATGGTTCAAAATGTCTCGTGTCTTGCAGAGACTTCCCAGTAAAGTACTTGGTGACCTTGTCTGGAGAGTTCCTTTTGAAAAGGTGTAGGTAACAAAGCCAGGGACAGCCACTGTGTGAAGCTCTTCAGCAGCACAACATGGGTTCCATGTGTGCAAGCACAAAAGGTAAGTGAAAAATTAAAGTCAGCACTTTGACATAATTAGTAAGCTGAAACAGCTGGAATACAAAGGGCATTTAAACCTCCTGCAAAAGGTCAGGGACAGACTGAGAACTGGGTTGTGAAATATGTAGCTAAGGCAGGTACATATCCCTTAGCCAGATCATTCACTCCTTTTAAGCCCTTTAAGAGATATTTACAGGCTTAGCAGAGGACAATAGCAACTGATAGGGTTCCTACTGGTGAGGCAAATCCAACTAGAGAACAGCTTCACTTATTTTTAGCAGCGATGAATTTTCATGAAGAAACAGCTGTTTTTCAACCACAGGCCTGGCAGTTAAAGCCTCTCCTCATATATGTCAGCCTGGTTCTTAGCAGTGTAGGGTATCAGCGCAGCAAAATTTCAAGTAGCCATTTCTCAGGTGGCAGCAGGGTCAGGAGCCAGCAATGTGTGCATTTGTAATTCTAGTCACCACTAAAGAACAGAGCGCTATGCATGTTGCGTTAAATTTACCTCTGCAATTTACAGTGAGCTAATCAGATAAAAATTTTAAAGTTCAAACAGAGAAGGAAATGTTTTCAGCAGATAACACTTTTTCTATAGCTATTCTCATGGCAAAACAATGCAAACTCTGGAATTCTTCCAGCTCAGAGGAATGTGAATGACTTCTGAAGATATCTCCAGCAATTATGATGGCTATCATAAAAGCATTAGAGTCATTGTGATAAGTTATATGTTAAGAAAAGTGACTACACCAGCAATTAAAATCCACTCATGACAAAACAAACCAAAGATTGAACTATGTCATCCTCTGGAAATGAAGAAAGCTTTGACAAGTAGATTCCCATTTAAATTTTAACCTCTTTGCGTCTCTCTAATGGTGGTTGCATGAGTTAAGACAGACCAGCACAGTGCGGTTAGCAGTTTATAGTCAACACAGACTCTTCAGACAGCTCACCCTATTGCAGCCAGATGATTGCACCACAAACCGCTCCCTGGTGTTATGTTTATTTTTCTGACAAAGAAAAGAGCTGTATTCCAACCTGGACTGTAAGTACTATCTGAACAGAATAGTACATAGAATAATGTTTGTGATGAGCTCTATCATCACATAATCACATTGTAGGTGCAACTACAGTATGGAATAGAATAAAGTATACTTTTACCCCAATTATTGTCACAACCTGCTGATTTTCAATTCAAAACTTTATGCTTGGAGGAAATGCAAAGCCATTAATTCAAGAAGCCAGGTTTGAATTCTCCTCCAGTTTGCATCACATATAAAAGCTGATGCAAGGTATGTGTGTGAAAAGTCATAAGTAGTAATAATTAGTTACATAACTTTTGAAGCAAGACATGCTATTTGTTTTCATAGCTTTCAAAAGAATTCCGCTCGACATTATCTCAGCGCTATTTGAAAGGCATTGATGTCAGCCTGAGCTATCTCTATACCATTAAGGTACCCTCTGATAGCAAGGGGGTTACCAAAGGGCACTTGAGGCCATTAAAGGAAGCAAGTTTGGCTTTTGCATTCCAGACAATTTTCCAAAACTGTTAAAAACCTAGTGAGGTTACTTTGACAATACCACTCAAACATTTCATAGCTCTCACTATTCCAACTGCTCTGGCTTAGAATTTTTCATGATATTGCAAAAGAGCAATACACACGGAAGTATTGTGGCATTAGTCATCACCATTTATGTGAGGCGTGAAGCTATGAGTGTGTTTAAAAGCAAAATTAATATTATAATTCCTCACACTGGGAATGCTTCAGAAGGGAAAGTCTGAATGAGTTTTCTCCCCTAAGAATTCATATTATACTCTGAAAACAAGCTGTACTTATGTAGACCTTTTATTCTGTTGTTTCCAGAGTGTCTTAGATCATGTTCTGCTCTTCTATCCTGCTCACAGTAGTTCTGGCACACACCAGAAACAATTCGAAATTGTAGAGGGATTTACTCCTGGAAGGAATCCCTGTGTACAATCTTGACACTGTTCATACTGCTTCCACTGAAATTATGCAGCTGCACAGGTATGCAGCAGAGACAGATGCCTAAGCAGTAAAGATGTACTTTTACATTTATTTGCTAACAGTTGATGAATAAATATTTCTTGCAAAGAACGTGAGTATGTGTGCCAAGAGGAATTTTCTCACTCCCTGTTTGTAGTTCTGAGGAAATGTTTTGTTTAAATAAGAGAACAAGTGATCATACTTTCATGTTCTAAAAAAGTCTATCAGATCTTGAAGTAAAAATGAGTCCTGTGAAAGGCCTTGGTTAAAATATTTCCTATGTGTCTCTCAGGTGTACAGATGTGAAGGCAAACTCTTCAATGTTAAATCACTCTCACAGAGGAAGTGGGACATTTCTTCAGACCTCCTCCAGAAAGCAGAGAGAAGAGCACAAATTTTTCAATTTTTTTTCTGAAACTTTTTGATCAGGGCTTTAATTTTTGAAATTTTCAGCCTAAACTCTATAAATTTTACCTTGGAAAACAACTTCCCCTAAATTTTTGCTCTGCAGGTTGTTCCCATCCCTCACTGGTTTTCTTGCTTTCTTTATAGTCCTTACTTTCCAAGGGCCAACTTTAGAACATTTTTCCCCTGACAGTGGTCTGTTGCAATGTCTCCAGCTCCCTCTTTCCTGGGGAACTAAATTGGCAAAGCCCAGGGTGTGACTAGCTTGGATACAAGCAGGAACAAGTACCTACCAACAGAAGGTGGGGAAAGACAGGGAGAGAAATCATTTGGGAGTGCCTTAGGAAGATATTGTTGCCCAATAATAAGCGTTATCCCAATTATCTTTGTAATTATACGGTTGAGGTCAGCTCAAGTTAATTGAGTATGTGAATAAAACTTTTGGCACATTTTTAAGAGTATTTGCACCTGTGACTGGGGAAATTGTGGAACATGGAAAGAGGTAAATTTAAAACTGACTCACAGAAGCAGAGAATCAGTGTTTAAATTCTAACGTTTTGGTATTCACAACAAGTGTGGCGCCATATATTTTCTTGTAAATATTTAAATTTCCTAATTCTTGCACTGTTTAGACAAATAAATTGTGCACTTGGAAAAGCAAAATGACTTAAGTTGACGCAAGTAAACAATCAATAGGTTCTAAGGCAGTATATTTTAAAGGTCATGTATCACCTGTTACTGATCATTATCAGTCCAGTGATTTTCTGAAATAACCTGAAACCAAAGCCATATGTCAAGAATTTCTTAATCTCCTCCTAGAACACTGGTAGATACATTTTTTCAGTGCTGAAAAAGTTTTGAAGTATTTTATTATTAACCAAAAAATTTAGTCTAATTAAGGTTAGATGTTTACCTCATTTCAAAATACAGACTAGAATTTACATGTATTATATATTTTATGCATTATCATTTTCAACTTAGCACATTTGAATCTAAGAGACCTTTATATTAATTTCATATAATGTTCCTTGCAGAGACTTTGAATTTTAGGTTATATCAGTAGCCCAGTATCAAATTTCACTGGTATGCAATTATATTTACATAATAAACAAACTATTAATATACATTGGAAAGTGACAATAATCTGTTCTTATCCTTTTCAAGTTATTTGTGGTTAATGAGACCTAAATTAATGAACAAATACAGCTCTACCAGCATAGTTCCAAGTAATCCCATTGAGAATAAATTTGCATGATGACAGGTACTGATGTGAAACTGTAGAAAATAAGGATGAACATTCATTCAGCAGAAATCATTTGCATACAACTGTACTGGGAAAACACAGGGGATTTTTTTTCTTATGACAGAACAGGTTTTGCATAAGGACAAATATAAAATAGTAGCAAAATGATACACATTTTCTGGAGAACTTACAATCCTGTCCAGTTTGACATCATCAAATTAATGGTATAAATAGTAGACTACATGTGGCAACTTAGCAACATGTAGTCTGCTATCCAATACTGAACTAAGACATTTTATTCTGGTCAATTAATTTACAATTTTGCTGACAAAGTCAATAAAATGATCTGACCTGTTGTTAAATTATCAAACAGGATTCTTCATCACAAAATTTCTGAGTGCTTCTTTATTTGTCTCTCCAGTTGTTGATCAGTCAAATGGAAGGCAGGGATTTCTCTCAACTATTGAAAAGCTCTCTATGAATCATCTATTTAAAAGAAAAAGTAATTCAGGTTAAAGCCCCCATGCCATGATTATATGTAAGGAAAGAGAAAGATTCAGAGGGGCTCTGTACTTTGCATACAGCTCATTGCTGAGAAAAAGGATTTAGGAGAGTGAGGAAAAGTGAGGTTATGTGCCATTCAGAAGTTTGGTGCCCCCTGTTCCCAAAGCATCACTACTTCATATAGTCACATTGATTGTCCCTCTGATATAAAATTATCCATAGTAATGCTGAGCCAGTTTGGACTAAGTAAATCTTGAAGTTCTTTATACTATGCTTCAATGAGAGGAGTGGAATGCTACAATTATATGATCATTACTGGGCATTATTTTTGCAACAATTATACCTGCTAAAGAAGAAAATATGCTAAAATTTATACAGTAATGATATTGCTGGTGGATCCCAGTGTCTAAAATTCTAGAACCCATGATTTCTTATGTTTATGACTAGTAAATACCTAACTGCTGACTTTTTTTCCTTGAGGGCAGAAGTTTACATATGTGTGTGTCTGTAGAGTTTAAAAATTAATTTTATTAATTTTTGTCTAAATATTAATTTTATTAATATTTGATTGCCCATTCCCTCATAAACAGCTACGTTTCCTTACCCCAGGCTCAGAGAAACTCCTTAAAACCTCAGGAAAGGATGTTCAGACACACACTTTTATGTGACTATGATGTTTGAGACTGCAGGCAAGATGGGGTTTATTTCCATTTTCTAAATGTAGTGTCTGAAGTGTAAGATGAAATGGCCAAAGGTTTGTGAGACAGTCATGTGTTGTTAACAATTTTCATGAAGGACCTACAAGTGACTCATGATCTTCTGCAGTGGCAGCCATAGGGCAGAGAGGGTCCCTTAGAGAATCTCAGAACTAGACGACCCTCTCTTGGTAATGATATCTAAACTCACATTCAGTCAGTGGAGTATAGTTGATACAGTGGCATCCATAGAGCCATTTGAAGTACTCTCCAGTAAAAACAAATTTAGTGAACTGATGTTTAAATTTACTAAAGTAGGTTTGAATAGCTGTATCAGTTTCATAAATTTCTATTGCCTATAAAGAAAGTCTAGACTATAATGACACTGTAAAGTCTATAAAGTAGGCATAAATATTTAAGTGCCTTGATCTCCAAGATGAACCCTGTATGATAGTTTCCAGAAGGGTTTGGGTGCCTTGTGCCTCCTATGTCTTATCTGGAAGCCCCAGGTAAACTTGCTGGATCTCCGGGGACATCTTATAGAGCCATTGGCTGTCTCTGCAGGTGAATGAATTAGACCCTGGGTGTCTTAAGTTAGGTGAGGTACATCTCTTCCTGACCATCTGAAATTTATCAGAATTATTTACTTGGGACTTATTCTCATACTTTGATATTAATGAGGAGTCAGATGCATTGTAATACATTTTATACAATAAAATCAAGTAGTATGTAATCAATAGGAAAAAGGTGGAATAAAACTTCCAGGTTGTGAAAAAACCCACTTAAGCTATAGTTCTAATTTTGAATCCATCTTTTAGTGGCTGGTTTTCCAAATAGAAGTAACTGATATAATTGAGATATTAATAAATCAAGAAATTAAAAATAAAAAAATTAAAATAATAGGTGCTTAGCACCTAGCTTTATGTTCTAAATAAAGGCATTGTAAAGAGGCTGTTGTTCCTTGTCATATCCATCAAGTTAGTTATTTTGATGTAAATTACCAAAAGAGAAAATGAATGCAGTTTCTATCTTAAAGCAAAATCTTGTGGCTCTGGGATATGCTAGGGACATATTTGATTTATCTCAAATTCATAAATCATGTTTATGTAGATTATGTATATCCAATTCTTCAAAAAGGCACTAGAAAGCATTGTACTGCTCAGATAGTTTCATGTTAGTTAAGAAGTATTTCACAAGCAGGACTTTGCTCCAGGCCCCAACTAGCCCCAGCTACGACAAGAACGGTGACGAACGACTGACATACAACAGTGAAACCAAACCCAGAATACAGGTCTCTGCACCAAACATGGCATAGATATATAGGCTTAATTCTTTCTTTAGTGAGATATAAGTCTAAATTTAGGCACTTAAATTAGGTTAGCTTAGGTTGCTTAAATCTCCTCAAGTACTCTGCAAAAAGGGAATTCCCCCTGAGAGATTTTAAGAAAGGTCTTCACTGGGTGTGTAAGGACACCTAGGCATGATATCCCCAATACAGGTTCCATATTTACTTCCAGTAGCCCACATAAAATGCAGTATATAGTGCTTTGTTTATTACTATTTGCAGTGAATTTTGCCCTAATGATCACTGCAAAGAGATGAAGAACAGGTATGCATTTCCAGCCTCAGTGCCCCTTGCAGGTTTAGATGAGAAAAGTCTAAGAGTTATTGTCCTAATGGCCCAAGACAAAAAGATGGGAGAAATATTTTTTGAATAACTTTACTCCATTGAACAGACAGATGAAGCTTTTGGAGATTATGTTGTGAACACAGGCAGTCAAGGACATCATGATCCACACTGAAACATAAAATAAAATGATGCTAGAAAAGTCAGAGACATTTCATAACTCAGTCTTCTGATGAAAGCGCATTTAACATATGCATGTTTAGAGACTTATATTTCCAATGACATCTGTTCTGTTTAACACTCCTGTCTCCATGCATGAACCACAGATGGACTGGCACAAAACTAAGCATGACCTGCCCATAGATGATTTATTTTTGATATATTATTATGATATGTAGAGAAGGTACACACATTTGTGGAAAACATCAATTGCCAGAAAAAAAGGTGATTTTACAGGTCTCAGCTAGCTCTCTCCCTGTCAATCTGCAACAAGGAAGAAGACTAGCATGATTTTGGTCTCTGCACCGAAAGAAAAGGCAGACAAACTCTTGGACTAGAACAAGAGTTCTCTTTGTGAGAACAGGAAGCCTGGCTTTGACACAGGCAGGCCTCCTGGTAGATTTTGACTGTGATGTCCATTAAGCTTTAGGACTGCATCAGCAGACTGTCTTGCACAGCAAAGTTGCAAGGAACAACATAATGAGATTATTGAAGTCTGAAGAGACATATGGAAAACAGTCTTGTCCCCTTTTCCCTGCTATACGCATTAACAAGCTGGGATTTATACATTGTGCGTGCAGCAGCCAACCCTTGTGCTACCCAACATAAGGCTCAAATCATTAGTATGTTTTTAGTGATCATATGCTTCTGTGATAACTGATGAAGGAAATACTTCTAAAAAGAAAATGCATAAGTCTTTAGCACTAGAGGAATTTTTTCTGTACTATTAAATCCTATGGACCAGAACCCTGTTTTCTAGACTTTTAAATCCTGATGAGAAAGCACAGTTCATGATGAAAACATCTTATCTTCAAAATTGTTGTGAATGGTCCCTGGTGTGTGCAAAATCTACTGCTGTTCCTATGAATTATTGCAAATTAAAATGGAACACTAACAAACAAGGTTCCTAGTAACTTAGTGCCCTGGTCCTTAAGCTACCTTCAAATTTGGTGGACTGTGAAAGAAATGATTGAGCTTAAGAAAACACTTCTTGCATCACAAGAAAGGAAAATGTTAAATAACCGTATTTTCAGAAATTCCTCCAAAAGCATTTTGACACAAATTCCTTTCCCCTGAAATGTCAAATCTCACATTTCTGGTGGATGTCTTGGGCTTTGCCTGTTAGAGGGAAAAGGCATATTGAAAATGTCAGGTATCTCAAGGGAAGTTCTCTTGATCAGAATAATTGTTAATATCTAATTCATGGCAGGACCTGCTTTATGGACAGAGCTTTTAAACAGTCATTTTATACATCTTATTGATTCCTCCGCTTTACTTACAAACAAATGACTGCAATTTGCTTTTATCTCCAAAGTTTTGCATGTAAAATGTTTTCTTTCATCAAAATACATTTGGGACCTGAAGGGAAGAAACCAAACCTTGCTTTATCTATTTTTTCTTAAACAAGAAAAATCTCACAGAAGTTTTTTTTAATTTAATTCACCCCATTGTTTGCAAAATTTTTTGACAAGTAGAGTCTTTTGTCTAATTACATTTATTGACCACAGTTTTTAATTAAGAAAGGAATGAAAGTGAATTTTTGAGTGCTCTCCCTTCAAAAAGGTAATTTTTTTCTTCCTGTCCTCTTTTTCTTTATCTCTGTCTCTCCCTCTGGATGTGAATACATACCACATCATTGTTGGTTGTATGCCAAACACAGATGCTTGGGGCTGTGGCTGCCTGATTTCTTTGTTCCAGCATGACTTCACTGGCTCTGTGCAGTTAGTGGGATGCACTAACTCTTAGGCACACATATTTGGATTGAGTATTTGCATTACTCAGCATTTCCCAAGGCATTTCATTGGAAACAGTAAATATTAAACAATACTCTTGGAATTTGTCCAATAAATTTCCAGCGAGATACCTCGAGTGCTTAAACAGTATTGCTGTAGCATATAGAACACACAGTGTACAGTATATGACATTTTGAAATCCATTATTGTGTTTTTGAGGACAACATATATGTATATATATATATGTGTGTATATGTATCATCAACAAACTAAAAGTAATATTCAGAGTTTTTTAACAGGATATGGTAGGTTATCAATTTCCAAGTTGTTTACCTTTCTTTTTACTCCTTTCTTATAAAAAATTCACATTTTTTCTCAATATTTTCATGATATTCACATTTCAGACATTTCAGTCAACTCCAGTTTGTAAATACCCTTCAACAAAATTTTTATGAAGCCATGGACCTGGATACCAAAAACATATTTAGTACTTGATTGGAAAAAAATCATGGAACAAACACAGCTTAGTAACTTCCTGGAAGACAGACTGAGACCATAGTGCAGTGTGACACCTGACACAAGTTGTGTTACCAGGTGCTTCCATGAACAAGATAAAGTGTTACTCCAGCAGTAACTAAACCTCCAGGAAACTTCTCTACTTGCCCTAAAAGACCCATCTGGCTGGGTGTTTTGCACACAAATGTGTTAACAATCTTTTCTATGTATATATATATACTTAGTACACTATACACACTTAGTACATTGCTATGGAAATAGTGTGTCAGTGCACCTCAAATATCTGAAAACTTTGTCTTAAAAGCCAAAGATGCATTTTAGAGATACATGGTAATTATAAATCTGTTCTAAAACTTCTAGATTATCACTTTTCTTCCAGAAAAGAACAGTATTACTGTTTGTATCTGATGACATTCACCCTGTGTTCCAGCCAAAATTGTTATAGTTTAGGGGACTAAACAAATATTTCTTCAAAATATCTCACTATATAATAATGTCTGCCAAGGCACATATACTCTGCAGAAATTAATTTTCTTTCCTTAATGGTCACAATATACAGTTCCAAGGGTAAATCATGGCTCCTGAAACACATTTTCTACAGTAGTCTGGTTTCTGTCACCATAGTTTAGCATTTTGGTTCAGTTTTGTAGAATCAAGTATAATTTTTTTTTTAAGGAACAAAAGGTAACACTTTACTTTTGCTAACATGATTAACATTAGATTTTGGTTGCCTTACTTGCCAGCAACACAAAGCAACACAGACCTTAGAGTTCAACCTTTTCTTTGCCTATTGTATTATAAACATTTTCCATCCATTTAACCCTGGGGCTGGAGGTCGGTGGTAGCTTTGCATTTACTCCAAATAGAGTGAGGAGTATTGCATTAATCCATGCAGTTTTACAAAATCTGACCTCTGTCAGAGTGCAGTTTCTCTGTAAAATATACCTCGTTCTGGCTCTCTCTCGGATGTTTGGATGTGGATGAAATCATTCCCAATTCCTGGTTTTTCATGAGCAAATGCTTACATGTAGCCATAATCCATGTTCTATTACCTCATCACATTGCCATCTGACCATCTCACATTCACTAATGAACTCTATCAACACAATAGTTCTGTTTCTAAAGATGAGACATTGACATACAATGAAAGATTAGTCCAAGGTCATGTTGGGAATGTGTCTGCATTGCATACTGCAGGACAGAATGGAAGCACTCAGGGTTGTCCTGCCATTCTCAGCAGCTTAAACATTCAGCATCATTTGCTTCTGGCCCTATCTGTATTGTTTTACGTACAGAGGTACTTTGGCTGTCTTTAGGCTATTGTGAAAATTTATGGAGTTATTCAGAAATAGCTGCTGCAGAAAAGCTACTCCTTAATAAACCTTATTGGACTCAATTCTGGAGCAAAAGAAGTTAATTTACTTCAAAAATTGCTAAAATTAGCTTTTAAATCCAGTTTATTTTGCAAGTGCATTTTAATTTTATTTATTTATTTATTTAATTCTTGAAAAGAAAGCATAAAGGCAGACAAAACAAAAAGTAAATTTCAACAAAAGGAGAAAACATCTGAAAATTATCAAAGGTCCGAAGTCTCACCTCCTTTTAAATTATATTTACAGCGCATGCTTTAAAGGTGTACAACCCATTAATGCATGAAATAATTATGATGTAGGGTCTGAACACTGGTAAATGCTAACTAACAGCCCGAGGTTATACATAATTCTGCTTATACTAGAACTTCAAATTTCTGGGTAGAAGTAATAA
This sequence comes from Sinosuthora webbiana, assembly GCA_013397395.1. Taxonomy (NCBI): domain Eukaryota; kingdom Metazoa; phylum Chordata; class Aves; order Passeriformes; family Sylviidae; genus Sinosuthora; species Sinosuthora webbiana. The sequence continues at coordinate 1,007,277 of VXBN01006317.1, read as the reverse complement.
TGTGCTAATGGGAACTTCAGGACACACAGAATCAAAGTCTTGAGAAAAGTGGAAATCTAGTTTTACACTACAGGAAAATTTATGGAACAAATGTGAATACTCATTGGAGGTTGAGATGATCAGATGCTTTCTTTCTGCTTTTTGAGGACCTGGACAGGGACATTCTGTCTTTTCAGAATTTTTGCCATTTTCTGTATGTGTCAGATGTTTCCTCCAAATCTGATTAAAAACACATCCATTCAATCACAGACATTTTTCAGAACGCCATACCTGGAATTCTATTGCAGAAGAGACAGCATTCCTCTATGAATTTTTTTCTGTGTGTTACCTGACACTTACAGATGCCCTTCACACATCAATTTGAATGCAAATTGCAAAACAAATTACTAATTTCAAAAGTTAAAATGCTCAATTTTCAGAATTTAAAATTTTGGTGTTTACTCTTATACTCTAGAAAGATATTTCTAAACAGTTGAAGGGTTGTACTTGAAATGGTAGAAGTGAGCTGGAATAAGTTACTTTCCTTCAGGAGTTTTTCAGTTGCCCTTTTTTTGCACTTTTATTTTCCCCTGTTTCTCATTTACTTCTTCCAATCAATAGTCTTCATAATTTTAAATTCTCGTGAAAATTCAGATGAGGAAGAGACTTTCTTCTGAAGAATTTCTGAAAATCCAGACGTTTGGTATCTTGTGTTGGGGCAAAAAGTTGGTACCTTGTGTTAAGACAAAAGCTCATGTAAATTTCGGTCTTCACTCTCTTTGCCTGTCTTCTACATCATGTACGAAACGTATATGGCTAGATCCTCATCAGAAGCAGTACCATATGGGAAAGGTAGACAAAAGAAGTTGGAAGACATGTGGCTCACTCAGTGCAGGTCATTGTGTGATATTTGGATATTCTGAAACATTTAGTATTTTTTGTAATTTTTTGAAAGAAAAGGACCCTGTTCTCTGCTGTTATTTTCATGAAAATGCCGTGTGCATGCTTGTTTGCATATAATTGGTGTGTAGTGAAAATAACAGAGCTGCTGTAAATAGCACAGCTCCACTGACTTCAGGATATACAATCTGTGGATCATTCCGTGATATTTACAGTATACATCTACAAGTCTACAATTGTGAGCTTGAAATCAGGACAGATACTGAAGTTCTTTACAATTTTTGCATGAAAGGATTGATAACACTTTTCCCTCTTCACATTGAACCCTGATGCTAAATAAACTCATTAAGGTGACTAAAGAAAAGAAACAAAACAGCGTCACCTTGTAATCAAGTTGTTTATCTTCTATCTGCTTCAGTGGAAAGAAATGTGTACATTAGCTGCGTATGAATTTATGCATATTATATAAATATACACACATTAAAGGCAGCATCTCCTTTCCTCATTAACACTTATATGTTTTGGCAGGCACTACAAAACAAACAGGTGGTCTGTTATGAACTGATAGTGTTGTCAAAATCTGAAGAGCTGAGGGAATTCAGACTGAATTTGCATTCAGCCAAACTTAGCATAATTGTTATTGGCACTTATTGCAATGAAACCTGTCAGGGGTGGAAAGAAATATTTGTCACTGTGTCTGGCCAAATGCAGGAGGGAAGAGAACAGAAATGTTTCTAACACATTTGTATTTCAAGTTCTTCCCAGTGGAAATCCACTCTTATTCTTCTACGTTTATTTTTAAGGCATTCATAGGTTATGAATTGTAACAGAACCTAGCCAGTTATATTGCAGCGTCATACAGACATCTGATGGGAAACTACAACTATCAGTCACCACATGTTTTGTCTGCATTCTCTCTCTAGTTCTGTATCCTTCTAATAATAAATCCCAGATGCTTCAAGGAAAGATGTGCTCCCTGTAGAATGGTTCTGTGCATAGGAAGAAAATTGCTTCCTGATTCCACTAGTTCCTGCTGTACCCCCAAACATCTAGATAAGTAGTATCTGTAACAGTCCCACTTCAACCACTATTTTTCTGTTTCTCCTTATGATGTGGGTTCTTTTCTGAATAAGAGTTGAAATTTTGGAGGGGAAATACTAGTCTTCATGGTAGCTTATCTCAGACTCCATGTGTTAATTATATTGTGAGTAAAATAATTACTCCTTTCATAATACTTCTTAAAAGCACACACCTTCTCGAGACATCACACTGCAGTGCAGAGTGTGCCAACTACTAACATCACAGGCAGCAGTGTATTACAGACAGTCTGTGCACAGCCTTGTTCATGCCAGTGAAAATAAGAGGACAGAATTGAGTCAGTACTTGGAAAAGATTGATTTATATCTTCTCAGCATGAGAAATTATGTATCTCAACTAATAGCCTGAGAAAAACAAAAAATCTCAGAAGATTTTAGACTGGATGTCATATACCCCTTTTCTTTAGTAGTGGTCAGGCCTCAGGGTTGAAGCTGAGACCTCTATTTAATTTTCCTAGAACTCACCATTAAAACACTCTTGATACCTGACCTGTGGGGAAATTTTGAATATATTCCTTAATGTGTCGTACTACCACAGATTCATCCACAAAGAGTACATATTTTACCCTTTCCATAAATTAACATGTTCTTATTCACAGAATATCAGGATCATGGTGGGAGCCTGACTTTCCTTTCTATACACTGCAGACATTTGTCAAGAAATTAAGAGCTGCATATTTTAACTTTGGACTGCATACTGACATTTTTCAACATATGTTTATGTCTAGCATATCCAGTGTTAGTCTGCAAAACAATATGATGAGTGCTAAATTGCCAAGAACTCCTCTTTTAACTACATATGTATACATGCAACTCACATAATCACATGAGTGAAGAGCTCCACTCAAGCCAGCCCTTTGGGAAACCAAGACCTGCATCTTAGATAATTCACTGTTTGAGTAAAATTTCATTTAGCCATACATCACCAAAGCAAGGTGTTTCAATCTTTGTGCACATAATCATTCATTCACAGGGACAGGACTTGCAACCAATTTCCTGACAGATTTCACAACAATAAAAATAAAAGAAATCTTCTTAAATAGAGTCATAAATACTGTTACATAGATGGTTTCAGACTTAATCTTATCAACTGAATAGAATAGAATACTAATTTATTAGTAAAGTGGATAAATATGTTACACGTTTAAAAAGAAGGAATATTTGCAGATACTGCACTATTAAACACTTCATTTTACTGAATCTGTTATTCATTGTTATCATCTTTCTTTCCTTAAAAAGGTCAGAAGGAAAAATCAAAATACAACATGGTTGGTGTCTGACTTTTAAAAGAAATGAGAGATGTAGAGCTGGTAAAACCAGTAGTAAAAATGCTGGAAAAAATTACTGTATTTTGTTTACAGAAAGCTCATGTTTGGAGATGTTTGAAAGTGGCAACCTTTCAAGGGAGAAAAACAAATAAACTAAAAACATCTCCATAGTTTACATAAAGTACTTCCAGGTCACATTTGTTGCTTTCTGGTTTGGCTAGCCTTTCTTGCAGTTAATGATACAAGTGAATGTGGTGACTAATTTTTTTTTTTTTAGTTTCTAGCCAGCCAAGAGCTTTCCCAAACTGTGGTCCTGTTCATCTCCTCCTGTAAGACACCTAAAAGATAGGGAAGAAGTAAAGAAGAAGAGAAAGAGGTCAAATGATGAGTGTTCTAGTTTGTAGGGGATTGCAATTTACAGTCTATCCTTTTAGAAATAAAAAAGGCACAAATGCTGTAGCTGCTGAAGTGCCTTTGACCCTTCACTGATAATTGTGTGAGCAAAGAAGTGTTCCACCATAACAGCAGGCGATACTCTACTCCAAGAGTCCTCGAAGAGGTGCTCTGCTCTTTGTAACACAGTTCAGAAACACAGTGCTATCCCTGTTCCTCTGAAACCCACTAGAGACAGAAAAGTTAGTGTTCACAAATACACTGGCTGGTTTATGAAATACTCTATGCAACTGTAAACAGTAATTTTGGTCTAACTTGGGGAATGCGCACAAGGTAGCAATCTCTGGCACAGCCTCATGCAATGAAATCTGAGGAATCACGAAAAGGAAAAGTTCTTCATGTAAAAAATATGTATATATAATTCCAAGGCATGATCATCAACAAGGGCACTCTCGGGCCTCAGCTGAACTGCAGAGTAGCACGTCTTGTTTTTATCAAAAGGGAAACATATATTCCCGGGGGTCAAAGGCCTATTTGTTAACCAAATGCCGGTTACATAGAAACACTTGAGGGAAAGAAATTCTGATAACTGGAAAGAAACTGGAAAATATGCATCAGTGTATTGAATCCTAGTGAATTAACCAGCTAGAAGATGGATTCTTGATGGCATGCTTTTTCTCAAAGTTTGCCTAAAACTCAGTATGAGCCTCCAAACCCAGCTGTCTAATCCCTGAGGTACTGGGATTACCTGCCTTAGCTTTGTATTTGAGGTCAGGGGTGTGCACATAAAACGAGCCTCTTAATCACCTGCACCATGTTTTTGCCCTCATTGTGAAAAATTCCTAATGAACATGATATGGATTCTTTCAGATTAAACTAAATTATACATAAAGCCTCAGGAACATACCCATCACACTGCTGCCACTAATGGGCATTTAGCAGCCAGGGACAGGCAACAACCAAGCCAAAGTAAACCCCCGAAACATGTCTAACGTAGCTGTGATGGCTTCAGCTACAGCTTTCCCCCATACAGAGCCACTGCACTGCAAGAGTTGTAAATGTTGACATAGGCTGAGTGAACTTCTCCTTTGTCTGAACAAGTGTGGTGATAAACGGCGACCTTTCATTCCTAACTCAAGGAAAAACACTACCAAAAAAAAAAAAAAAAAAAAACAAAAAAAAAAAAAAAAAAAAAAAAAAAAAAAAAAAGGGTTAATACTAAGTGGAGAGAGGCATTTCCCTGCACCTCAAGCTTAGAGACATCTTTGTAGCTGGAGGATTAAGACATTCACTTCACCATAGGTTAAGTTTAAGCAGCTGTGTTAGTGTCCTGAATTTTATGGTTTCCACTCTTAAGTAACCAATTGACCACAGGTGTGACAACAACAGCTACTTGAGTCAGCATTAGGAATGCCACAAAATGTTATACACCTAAAACCTGGTATTTCAGCTAGCAGTTAGTACTTAATAACAACAGCTGAACAAGGTTCACTTTAGCATGTTCAAAGTTTTTTTCTAAGAGGATGAGACAGATCTTGGGACTTCATTTAAAGTACTCAAAGAAACGAGCTGGCATGACTTGTGCTACCTTGTGTTTGCCAGAGGCTAAGAGTGTACATGTAAACAGTGACTATAAGTCAGCTGATACTCTTGTTACCTTGTTTACTTGCTTGTCTCTCTGTATGTTTGCAGAGGTATTCAAATTAGACAACTGTGGTTGTAATGTTTTGCTGCCCAGTATCAGTGGTTGCTTTGTTGCAGGAGTCATTAGTAAAAAATGGCAGTTGAGACAAGAATCATAAAAACTAAAGACTAACACAAGCCCTTGCATTTGCTACTGGATAAATACACAGCAACTTACTGCATTTTAAGTGTATGGAGCAGTAAGTCTGGTTAGAACTGAAAGCCATCATCCCATAAACACAGAGTTGGAGCAGGTAAATTTGATGTACAGCAGTCCATGAAATAATCACCCAATAGCCCTTTCCTCAGAGGGAGCGTAATTCAAAACTGAGATAATTTTTCTCCACTTCAATTAAGAAGTTGAAGTAGGAAAACCAGGTGAAAGACAAAATGGGTTTGTCTTGTTTCCTCATGTGTATGCCTCCTGAGAACCAGAACATGTACTTGATAGACATATAGAGGTTCACATTCAGTGAGGTTGAACTAGAATGGCAAGTTGGGGCAAAAATCCTTTTCTGGCCTGAAAACCTTCCCCAGGCTGGAATCCTATAACTTGCTGACAGCCTTGTGCTAATGCCATCTCATCTGTATTTGAAGAATCTGAGCACTGCAACCCTAAGGCAGCCACATGACAAATAAACACCCTGGAAAGCAGATATACCCCTAGCAGCAGCTACAAGTGGGACACTTATAAAAGGGAACTGCAGCTAGGAAATTGCAGCTTCTCTTCCTGCTGTTAAGAATTATTCTAGAACACGTACAGGCACCCCGCAGAGCATTGCTTCCTTGTTAGGTCACCTATTGCCCTGACAAAGTTGATTTAGGGGTGATTCCAGACAGACAGAGGAAGGTTGATTTAGAGTCAGACTGTGCTGTCAACAAGAGAGGCCAGAATTGAAATTTGAAGGGCTGAATGTATGTTCAGGAATTCCATGCTTCTCTGCCTTTATTATTTTGTAGAATTAGTTGTTGAAATTTATCATACAGAGAGCAGAAGGTGAGGATCATATCAAATGATTGCAGAATCTTCCTTTATAGTGTGATGGATTTTTGCTCATTTTTTTATGCTGAATTTAAGAATCCACACCAACCTGACTTTTCTTTGTTTTCTTTTGCTGTGTGCTGGTTTTGAAGTCAGATACTCAAAATCAACAATAGTTATATAAAGATACACACAGACACCAAAAGAAAAAAAAGAAAGAGAAAAGATCTAGGCAGTGGAGTCTGGAATGTCTTCAACCAAGCCATAAACTTACATTGTCAAGAAGAGCCAAACCACAGTCACTGCTGATTTAAAGGAACTCTTGTACTTAGTGATCATCTTCATGAAGCAGAATGCATGGAAAACAAACATTAAGGTTTATAAACAGAAAGTAAATAAATGGTGCCCAGTGTTGGTCAGCACCCATTTATTTATAGACTGCTCTCCTCAAACCATCTGCCATTAGAACAAAAAAGCACGGAAGTACTTTGAAATTTCAGCTTTTATTACAGAGTATGAAAATATCCCAGACAAGCTCAAATTGAACCCCCTTGTCTCTGTGTATATATGTGCATACACATGTGCTTTGTTGTTGACATGTATTTTTATAGAGATGAGCTTCCTACAGACATTGGACTCCTCTTTTATACCAGCTGTTTTGAGACCTAGAATAAACCAAGCAATGCTTTGCAGACATCAATAGTGTGATCCTTACACAGAAGGTCATAATGAACCTCCAGTCATCTAAAGAGTGCTGGAATTTTGCTGGGTGCATAGGAATGTACCTGACTTTAACAGTCCACTTTTGCTCTTGTAGATTCTCTTTAGTTCTGAAAGAAATTCCCCAAAGAATTGTCTACAAAACAATGAAAACAGCAATCATATTGGGTGACTGTGATCCTGGTAGAAGTGGGGTTTTGGAAGGAGTCATTGAGTAGAGATAATATTTCTCACTGATTCTATATATTTTCCTATATAAAATAGAATGGTGTGCAATTTATTTTCGATCCAGTCAGAAATGTATAATATATCATAATTCTTATATTTCTAGTGAACAATATAAGGAAAAAAGTGTACAAGTATTAAAGATACAACCAAGAAATGTATATTCCAAACTTATTTGAATTTATTTTAACCTCCTGCAGTAGGCCTTCAATTGGAAATGCTAACAGAAATGTCCATTGACATCAGAACAGAGTTAGCCAAGCTTCCATACCTATTAGATTTGCTCAAACTATGAATTCGGGAAGAATTTTTTAAATAAATTTTTTTAATTCCCTTTATAATTTTAAGTTAATAATCTGTGAATGACTAAAATGTGTTTTATTCCTTATATAATACCTGTATCCAGTTCAAATACTTATAAGCAAGAACTGTTATGTCAATAATAATGTGACATTAGGGTGGTAAAATAGTGTCCTAGAGAGGATTCTTTTTTAGAAAAAAAAAAAAAA
>VXBN01006317.1:970700-999498 GCA_013397395.1 Sinosuthora webbiana | reverse complement strand
AACTTAGCTGGTGGTCCTCAGGGTTTAATGGTGCATATTGTTCTGAATTTTCTGTTTGCAGCTAAACTGCTGCTTGGATCCCTGCAAAGAATGGGCTGGAGAACACAATGGATCTCATCAGAGTTTTCTTCCTGACCATGATCCTAAATATCTACAGAAAACTGAGGCATGTAGAAGGATGGGACATACCCATATCTTAGTCCTGAAAGATACTGTGACTTCATAAGGGTTGTCACAGAGCCCTGGGCCTCTGGACAAGCTGCACAGTCAAGCGGGGTTTAGGAAAGGCCAGTCTTGCAAGCTATGCATGTCTGGGGAGTTGAAAGTTCCTTTTTATGATGGCAGTCACTTCAGTCTGTAACAGAAACCCAAGTGCTGCTGTCCCACAGGACCTGAGGCATGGAATAATTCCACTGATGTGGGGCTTGTGCCCAGATAAACAACATCTGATAGATTCACCTGAAAAAAGTAGTCATTCTGAATTTGTGTTACTCTATCCACTGCTGAGTTAGAACTTGATAAAATAAAATTTAAAAACCCACACAGAATTCTGCCCTAATTTGTGCCTCCAGTGAGGTGCAGTCTTTGTCTGGTAGGTAGAAAACCACAGGCATATTTGACTGCATATTTGTGAGAGATAGTTACAGCCTATTAGAGGGATGTTGAAGGTTACTGACTTGCTGGAACAGGTGAGATCCACCCTCCATATAAGGGATATAACAGCAGCCATAGGGAGAGGAAGGAAGAGGAAGTCAGTATCTGGAACAGATACTGTGGGAAAAAGCCTTTTGAGGCATCTCTCAGTACAGTCACAGTGTTACAAATTATTCTTCCTCCTGGTAAAAACAAATTCCAACACCATGACTTATCTAACTACAATGAGTGGCACAGTGGAGATTCACCCTACTCTTTTAATATGAACATATCCAACTGGGAGTGGAGGAAGAAGTATAAGCCTAAATGAAAAAAAGAAAAGAAAATATTGTTTTTGTAGTATTTCTACCATAGTCTTAAGCTAGAAAATACTGCAAGATTCATAGAAAATACTGTTTGCATGAGGTCTTCAACATAATTTCCATGATTCTGAATTCTGATTAATTTGAATACTATTCCAAATCAGGTCTGCAAACATAGTCAAATATATCTGTGACTATAAATCCAGTCAGAGTGCTACACCTGGCCCTTGAATATTGATTGCAACAAGTCAGTAATTGTGTGTTACGTGAAAGAAAAAGATGGATAGTCACCAAAATGGTGAGTGGTGATTTTCCTATCCAGTAATTACAAGCAGACTGGTAAGATGAGGATTTTTCTGCAAAGCCTGACACCAGCTCAAAAGTGAAATTTGTTCCAGAAGTGGAGTTCTGAAAACATTCAGCTTCAAATCAAATTTTCCTTCTTCCTAAGAAACTTTTCCCCTTGTTATCCCTAGTTATTTCAATACTAAAAAAATCTGAGAAAAAATGGATTAACATCTTTCCTCCTGTGATATTGCTCTGGAGCAACAATATGAAGTCTTAATAAACAATCATTCTTATTCTGATCATTGCCTGGAGTTGGTCAGAAGTCATGGACAGAGGAGTTCAAGTTACTGGACTGTGAAATAGCTTGGTGAAAGGAAGGTATGCCTTTAAAGTCTGGCTCAATAAATACCTCCTAGGGTGGGAAAGAAAATCAAATGAAGATACATTAATCTGTCCCAGGGCTGAAGATAGCATCATCCCAAATCCTAAATTACTTCTGGCAAGCCATCAGCACAAGAATCCAATCTGTGTAGAAACTGTTAGGTAGTCTGGGGACTTCCAAAAGGCATTGGGCCCCCAAAAATGCATCCATTATACATCTGGTGTAGCAGGAGCATTGAATTACAGATAGTCCAAACCCAACTATACAGAAAAATCTCGTAACTTTTTCACTGCTTTTCAAGTGAGTTTCCAGATAAAACCCAGATTTTTATTGCTGTACAAATATACTATGCAGTACCTAGGTGTGGTCTATTCTTAAACCCATTATGGTTATTTTACTCTACTGTAAATAGCAACAGACACAAGCGTTTGTTTACAAATGGGACTTTGTTTCCATATCCCTGTCTGTGCCTTGCCAGCTTCCTGGAGGGAAACTCAGTGATGCAGAACTTTATTCACTGGAAACTTTATGTGTTTATTTGCAAACAAAACCTTTGCATGTGATCTGAAGCCTATGATTTTCCTACAGTATGTTGTCATCCCAACTCTGTTTGTTAACACTGGACTGAACAAATTGGAGGGAGTACAATTGCAAAGCTCAATTGCAGATTGAAAGCCTGGGTGTGGCTAAAGAATTCACTATTGTTTATCAACAAAGTCACATATTATACGATGGCATCCTTTGTGCCTACACAGCAAATGAAGATGGAAAGTAAAAAGTAGTAACTTTTCTTATACACAGTGGGCTTACAGTCATTGTAGGGCTAATCACTGCTTTATTTTCCTCTATAATAAGAGAAATTTTTGAAATAGCTTTTCTGATTTATTTGAATGCATGTTTTCTACTACTTAAAATTTATATGGTGAGCTCGCTCCTTTTTGAGGATTTGAGATTTTCTTCTCTTTCATCCTGTGAAAAACTGGCAGCGTCATATTGCCTGAAGTGTCTTATGGATAAAAGCATTAGTTTGCTAAGCCACTTTACCTGCCTGCTTCTTTCATTTAATTCTTATAAATGTCACACTTCCCTCAAAGTCCATGTTTAATCCAGATCATGCATTTAACCTGTGCTGTTTTTCAACAATCAAATGTTCTTGCCATTCTATACTGATATTAACTCTTCTACCGAGCATTTCAGAAGATCATTTCTTACAAACAAACAGCAGTGGAAGAGGACTGTCAAAAACAGAGCTCAGTTTTTCATGGAAAAAGCCAGGTAAAGGACACTGATCTCACTCTGGCATGGAGATCTTGTAGCATAACTTTTATCAACCTCACTCCTCTTGCTGGCATGGGCAAATCACTGGTGGTCAAGGGTACATACCATTATCTTCACAACACCTTATTGTTCCTGACAACAGTCTAACTGAGAGCCATTTGCTGCCCTGAGAACTTCTGTCAGCCAAGTTGCTCTAATTCAGGGTCAGTAGAGTGGATCAAGGCACTGATGATGCTCCCAGACGGATTGCAGGTAGCACACTTAACTATGGTTAACACCTAACAAGGGCTCCAGATTTCTCACCAGAAGGACCTCATCGGCTTGCCAACAGAAGACATTGACTACAGCTGGATTTCAGACAGGATGTGTGAAGCACCATGCTTGGAAAAAGTTTAACCCACAGATGGAAATACAGCTGTGTCAAGGGAATGGCCTAAAAACATCTTCCCAGTTACTTAGCTGTTGTAAGAAAATTTGTGCAGCACACCACTGCACTAACATAACCATATTGCTCGTGGGACCCTCTGCAGAGAGCTGTATTGTGTCATAAAGATGAGGCAGCTACTTTAAAGCAGCTCAAGTATCTCTCACGAGCTTATTCCTTCTGAGACATAAGATTCCCAGGCTGCGGACACAGTGGCTGATCCATGCCACAGTAGGATTTCTGAAGTAAGCAGATAAAGTCATTTAGAACACTACAGTTAAAGAAAACTCCTCAAAATGATCTTTGAAGTCTGAAACGTGTCAGAAGCTTCTGCTCAGTTGCACATATATATGCTGTGATTTTGGAAACACCGTGTTTCTCTTACCGTATTTAGGCCAAAAGTGGTAGTGATAAACAAAATATCAGGACCTCACATGTTCTGTGGATTTTGATTTTTCTTCCCTCAACAATCTTTTGCTGAAGCATCATACTGTGGTATAGAAAACTGGGTCTAACCATTAAAATACATTGTACCAGAGAAAATAGGAAGGAAGGATGAACCTAAGAGATGCATGTCTCCCCAAACCTCCTGATCTGTAACATCCCACGTATCAGATCTAACCTGACTAATTGTAACTGGAGGACTGAATTTGATAGATGGGTTCCACAAGAAATGGTTCTATGTGAGGTATTGTATTACTTAAACTCACAGGTTGCATTACTTCAATGGAGAATAGAGAACATTGTCTTCCTTCTTTGTTTATACAGTAAAGCAAAGGTTTTGACTTGATCTTTAGACACAGCTGAGTAGCAAAGGATAATTTTAGAAGTCTTCAAAAAAAAAAAAAAAAAAAGGATAAATACAAAGAGGAAAAAAAATCTGGAAAGGCAGGAACATATTATCTTAGGATGTATCTTAGGAAAAGATTCTCTTCCTGCAGATAGCCAAAAGAGAAGGGACTCCAAAAATGTCACCCCACTACCCCACCAGGAATAACAAAGAATTACAGGACAGCCATTTTGAACTTGAAAGCCTGTTTTCACCATTCTGCCCTTGGAACTTTTAGCTTATTATGCTTATATTGCAGGGGGGAAATGGGCCACTGAATAACTGAATCAATATGATTCCAACAGAAGCTGTTTATTGTTTACATTACATGCCAGATATAGATTCTAGGTCTACTGTCCAGATACCTTGCTACATTATATTGACCAGGATCTACATCTTCAGTATTCTCTTCAACTTATTTCTACTAATATGCTTTTATATTATTTCCTGTTTCTTGCTCCTTGTTTCCTGATCACTCCTTCTCTCCCACCATTTTTATTAAGTTTTATACTGACGGAAGGATTTTTAAGTCTTTCAGCCTGGAAGAAGTTTCTGCGGGCTTGAAAAGACCCCCCCTGCAATTATGCTAGTCAATAAACTATAGAGACACATATGTGGAGAAGTGCTATATCCTCTTTTATCCTCTTAGCCAAGAGGTAATTTTGTATAGGTCAGTCAGATCCATTAGCAAATTATTGCTATGCTACATTTCCAAATAAAAATAAATTTCATCCTGTATATTCTGATAGGTCCTTCTGTCAGGACCGACTTTTATCTAGAATTCTTATTTTAAAGCAATTATAATTTAAAGCCTCAAAAATAATACGCATTTCTTATGAAATTATTATTCTTAGCAGTTTCAGAATGAAAAACATATCTGCTATAAGTTCCACTTCTGTAGTTGCCTACATTTCAGATTCAGATCAAATCAAAGGCAAGTCTAAGAACGGATTGAAAAACATCTACATGTGGTTTTTGTTTGGATGAAATATGTAAGAAATTCTCACGAAGCCTATGTTTTCTTCCGCTGCTAGAGCCACTGAGCAAAAAAACGTAACGGAGACAAATGGGTGCATAGTTTTTATTTTCTCAGTTTATATATCTACTTATATTAAAGCCGGACATATAATTAAATACTGCTATAAACATTTGACAAGGTTGGATAAAGCTGTAGTCTGAAGAAAAACAGGAGCATTTATAGAGATCTAGCAAAGCAAGTAAGCCACTGATATCTTGTCAGCTATGAGCTACTGCAGTTGTCCAACAAGAACATCAAGACAGGCTCCAAAGCACAGAGAGATTGTATCCAGAGAACATCAGATTTGTCATTTTTAATATTTTTTCTTACTTGAAATAGAGTACACATGAAGAGAAAGTAAATGCCGAGCAGTAGTAAATAGATGCTGAGTTTGAGCTTCTAAACCAGGAATGTCTCCATGTTCCTTTGGGTAGATTGTTGGTCAGACTCCTTTTCCACACAAAGAAAGGTATGGCCATATGGTATATATTTTGTGCTTATTCCTTTGCAACAGGGCTTCGTGCCTTGAAATTACAATTGGAAATTACAATCTACTGTAATAGTTCCTTCTTTTCAATCATTAATCCCTAATTAACTTACTTGATGAAAGTCGGCACAGCCTAATTGGGACTTCTTAGTTTCTTTGCTGCTTTTAACTTTTTTCATGTCATTGTGTTTCCTTGTTGAATTGCTTTTAGTAGTATGCCCTGTGAATAATGGTGATATGATCAGGCCATTGTGGATGGAATATTTTATTCAGAGAACTCTGATGATACCAAAGTTCACATAGATTTGTCTTTTGATCTGCTACAACACAAATGGTATCAAAAGGACAACACCTGCACAAGCGGAAAGGGAGACCTATATCCTGAACTCTTATTGAATTGACTGAAATTGGAGAAAAGGATTACAAAGGCCTAATTTTTTTTGGTGCATGTCGAACAACAAAATTTAAGTCTAATGAAGAATAACTAACCCTCTTCATAGTTTCAGTATCCCATTTTCTTTTAACTCTGGATTTGGCAGTTTTAGCCCACAGAGGTGAAAGACAGCAACAGTGTAAATGGAAACACAATCTTCCATTTGAATAACTGTTTATTATCTTATATTTACTCTTGATGTATCAAAGCTAACTCCACTTAGGTGCATTTTTAACAAAAGACCACCACAAATCAATGTCTGTGTTGCACAAAAAAAGAAGGGAGAGAATGTGTTACAGAAGACAATTTTTGCAGAGAGATTAGTTAAGTTGAAACCAAACCACCTGATGAAAAAGTAAATAAAAAGAAAATACTGTTGATGTATGAACAGTAATATTACTAACATATTAAAAAATTCTTTTAATTGAAAAATACACATTTCAGGTGACTAAAATCTTGCTTTACTCTAGAGCAATTATTCATCTGGAACTCAATCTCTTTCCTACCTTTCTCTAACGCATCATATATCAACATGGAAATCCCTCTCACTTATTATTCTCATTTATTTCTTAATAAGACTATCTTCCAGTGTAAACCTGAGGTCTGAAGCAGTGGAGAGAGGCAATTAAAGAGTGAAAATAATTACAGGAGGAGGAAAGGCTACTGCACACGCTACTAAACATAGAGAAACTACTGTAAGACATCCTTGCAACAATGCAGAGGCTAATGCATTTTGAAAATAGCCACCCAAATACTTTTCACTCTTTGACCCAGTTTAATTACCCTGAAAATGAGTACAGAATAAAAAATTTTGGTACTCAGTTTTGAAAGGCATTAATGAAAACCTATCTTCTCCCTTCCAATTGAAGTTCCATTTCCTGCCAGATGAACCATGAAGTGGTAACAGCTTGGGGCAACATTTTTAATATGAGAGCTCTCCTAGAAACAAGGCTTCGAGAGAGAATAAGAACCAAAGACACCCAAAAGAAGAGGAGTACACAATGGAATTGATATAATAAAGGACATATTTTGTAAGAAGATTTTAAAAAATATCTAAAAGGAGTTAATATATTACACAAATAAAGCTGATTGATTGCATTTGCAGTGTAGTTAAGCAATTTGAAGGGTGCCAGATCAGTATTCTTGTTCTATAATGGCCATGATAACTCATCATATTTGCTTTCCTACTTGTAATCATATTTTATTTTCTTTACCAGAATTCTACAAGTAATTGCTGGTGGCATATAGACTAAGTCACAGATGTTAGAACAAAAGACAAAACAAGTACACTGAATGTACATTTCACATTTACACCCAACAAAGGTTGTCAGCTGTTTCTTCCTTGCAGCTGCTTAAAGGTCTTACTGTCCTCTCCCACTGGAACAACTATCCATTGCACAGATTTAGAAGTTTGACTAAAGTCGTAGAAAATTAATTTTATTTATTGCCAATTAATAACAGAGGTGGTTAGTGTGAAAACAAAGACAAAACCTAAACTACCTTTCACCATCCTCCTTTTGCTCAAGATAATCTTCAGTCCTTCATTCCCAACTCCTCTACCTCCTCCCCCCTGAGTGGTGCAGGACAGGTGGAAAGTAGTAGTTTACAGTCACAGAATCGTAGGATCATAGAATGGTCTGGGTTGAAAGGGACCTTAAAGATCATCTAGGTCCAACATCTCCGCCATGGACAGGGTCACTTTCCACTAGATGAAGTTTCTCACCACTGTCATACTGGAGAATTTCTTCCTAACAACTAATATAAACCTACCCTCTTTCAGTTTAAAACCATTACACCTTGTCCACGGTCAATCCATAATAGTTGTTATGATTTGTTATGGTCAATCTATAACATTTCCTCTCTGCTGCTCCTTTCTTCTCACATGGGTCCTCTCCATGGACTGCAGTTCCTGCAGGGAATATCCTCCTGCTTAGATATGGGGTTCTCCATAGGCTGCAGGGAAATTTCACCTATTGCACATTGAGCACCTCTTCCCTCTTACTTCTCTGACCTTGGTGCTCCCAGGGCTGTTTCTCACATTTTTTCCCATCACTCCTCTCCACTCTGCAGAGGCCTGAACTTGTGTCCTGGATGGGGAAGTCCCAGCCTCTCATCATAGGGGCTACTCCTTCAGCTCCTCACTGACAAAACTCTGCTATGAATGTACAGTAAGAAATAATATTCACTTTTAGGATAAACTCACTCAATATTTAGCCTGAGGATTTGGAGAATAAAGTCTGTAGAGTCCCTGTAGTGCTCGCCTTCCTCAGCAGCACAGAAGGGAGTGCTAACAGGTATCAGGGAAAACTAGTCTCATGTGACATCAAGATATTGTTTTATGTTTTATATGTGCTATATATATGTTTCGTATAAATATGTTATATATTTTATTTTGTCCCCTAAAAAGTCAACTGGATAGATACTCTAGGAAAACAAAACAAAGCAAAGCAAAGCAAAACAAAACAAAACAAAACAAAACAAAACAAAACAAAACAAAACAATGCAACTTAGTTCTTTGTGGCTGCTACAATAATGAATGGTGCCACATTTTAAACTTTACAAAGGGTAACAGTCACACACTATAAGAAATCAGACTAATAGAGGAATGGAAAGAAATAATGCAAAGCTGTGTATCCTTCAGACCATTTGTCCATAAGGAGAGTCAGAACTTGTTTCTTTACCAGCTCATCTAGGAAAGAGAAACAGAATCATTAAGGTAGGAAAAGACCCCCAAGATCATTGAGTCTGACCTCTGACCCACCAACATATCAACTAAACCACATCTATACAGAAAAGAACAGGTTTTGATATGATTCACATATTTTATTAGACTACTTGAATTTTAGGAAAGTTCATTTTCTCTCATAGACTGGAGTCAAAGGCATGGTTGTCGAGACTGCATAAAAGACCAAAAACTATGTAAGTGTACAGTAGATGAAACTACTACCTCATTCCTGCATATGGACTTCCCATTCTCCAGATGCCCTGACCAAGATCCTTCTGAGTATTTGGGAAGGTGCTTAGAGCTAATTTTTACCACCCATGAAATCTCCACGGGGCTGAAATGGCAGATGATAGGAAAAGAAGGCAAACCATGTGCCATATTTTATCTATCAGCCCAGTCTACAAATCAAGTAGAAGCAAACTGGGATCTGGACTAAAAGACAAAGACCAAATTTTCTCCCCCTGAGATTAGATGTACATCCAGTTATCTGAATGCAAAACTTTAAAAAGCAGCATAAGTACAGTCAAGAAACCATTTGGAGTCTGGTTTGGATGCTCTAGTAATGGGTGCAGACTAAAGACATATCTTCCACAAACCATGTTGTTTACACGTCTGATGAACATCTGGCGGATACTTGACTGTGAAGAAGAACTCACATCAGAGAAGGAAGGCAACTGTGAGAATAATGTTTAAGGTGCATGGTTGCTTCATTTTTATATTTTCACCACTTGGTCAGGTGGTAGTATTGGTGAGCAGCTCACAACAGCTCCAAATGTATGAAAGCACCTTCTCTGATGACAATATATTAATGAGATGATTTAATATGACAGATCAGGGATATTTTATGTGACTGATAAAAGACTGATTACATCTACCTTAGACTATTTCTACTGAGAATTTTAAGATGAGATTTTATACAAGCCCATATATGAAAAATAATTTACTTGAACGTTCTAATGGAAAGTGAGCGTGAGGGATCAGTCTTTGAAGAATCTGCATCAACCCCCTCTTTCCATTGTTCTAATTAATTAATAGTGTACTTTCTTAGAATTCATGTATATAACTATCAATTCACAGTGTAATTCAGTAACATCTCAATATTTAGAAGTGTATAAAAAAAGAATAAATTCTTGAAAGAATGTTTAAGAGATTAATATTTTCTTTCCTTCTTAATGGTCACAGAATATGTAATAATGTTTATTGCAAAAAACAATCAAACCAATTTTGTTGTTTAACACAAAGCATAATAGCCTTCAATAGATAAACTAGATAAAATAATACAGCATTTAAAATATGGGTTTGAGTTGAAATGCCAGGACTTTGTTCTTTAAAACTCAGGAAAAAACTTCTCTTGGAACCACTAGGCCCTCAATTTTCTGGCTTCTCTGATATTTACAAACTTTGTCTTGTGCCTCCGTTTGGGAAAGCATTTAAGCACTTCATTTGCATTTAATTTTGGATCATTTTTAACTGCAGAAGTCACCAAATCTAAAACAAATACAAGATAAGAGAGTATCTAAGTATTCTATGGAAACCTGATCAGCATAATTCATACACAAAAAGGGGGAAAGTCCAGAGAACCTGGACTTTCCCCTCTTTAGATCTTGACACCATCAGTGTTGGAAACCACTGGATGACAATCTCTGTCACATGTATGTCAGTCTTCATCTTAGAAGCAGTGTGGCTATGTAACTCAATGATTGCAGCTGAGGACTGCTCTGGCAATTCTCCTTTCTCCAACACCCAAGAATGTTTCCTTAAGGAAAGAAAGGGAAGAAAGGTCTCAGGAATTATTTTATATGGGTAGGAAATACACAAAGAGGATATTTTTACTGCTTTCTAAAGGAAAGCTAAGTTACAGAAACAAGGCCATTGGATACATAAATTAGAAAGATAATTTTGTTGCCAGCCTCTTTCTCCTCTGTCATTTTCTGCCTCATTTATTCCAACTCTTTTATAAACAGCAGAGTTTTGAGAAATCCTGAGAAATGCTCAGAGGCAGAAATTTTTTCATCTGTCCCCAAAAGGAAGAGTAACCTCTGTGTTTCTCCCTGTGTCATACCACTGTCCCAACTCCCTTGGAAGATATCTGTCTTTTGAACTCAGCTGAAGGTGAGACAAGTTTTTCTATTAGGATGGAAGGATAAAATTCTTGGATATGTTTATCACAGGGTGTTGGGGAAAGCATCCTCTGGAAAAAGTGCAATTAAAGTGTCCAAAATCAGTGGGGAAATATGTATCACAACACTTACTATGGAAATATGTATCCTAAAGTAAAAATAGGAGGGATGGGAATTTCTTTCTACTTATTCAAGACAATTGTAATGGCATTCTGGATTTTGGTCATTTTCATAAGTAGGTGTGAAAGAAAATGCAGATTTCTCTCAAACTCAGACCATTTGGATAGACATGTATTGATTGGAAAGCTCAGTCTCCAAACCAAGTACACATGGTAGTGTTGCTTCTTACATGTTGAGCCTTTCCGTCAGTAATCCTGCAGACTCCCTGCTGGACATCTCCTTGGCTGTGACTCATGGCACGCTAACTGCTCTCCACATCCTTCCAGGCTGGCTTTAGGGTGGTCACCTTCAGCAAGTATTTTGTGCATTCTCTAGGCAAGCTGTGAAATCTGTTTCAAAGAATTAGTGAAAAGAACACTGAAACAAAATCAATTACTGCAACTGGCAATTAGTGACAGCATAGGGACCTGAGTAAAGTTTCAATTTCAGACAATTTCAAAACAGTTGTACCTCCAAGGCCAGGAGTTCAGAAAGCAGCTGTACCCAGATGCACAGTTCCTAACTAGGGAAAGAAGGAGGCTCTCCTCCTTCCCACCCCTCTGCTAGCTTCTGCTGCTAACACAAAGATCCCCGATCACACTTCAAACTCTAACTGAGTAACAGGCAAGGAGACATGAGCTGGCACAAGTAACCATGTCAGAGGACAAGCTGGCTGAAAGGAAAGCATGGGTGACTGAAAAAAGAGGCAGTAAAATGGAAGTGCAGTACAGGATGAGGACAGAGTAAAAGGGTGGAGAATATGGGAGGTGAGTGCCTGCTGACATTTAATACTCGTGAACACAGGTATATTATGATTCCTAGAGTACATTTCACTGCATCTTAGGTATGTTAATTCCAGACCTGTGGATGTTTTAGACCAGAGGTATGTTTTGAAGCCAAGACATTTATCAAAATTCGAAAATATTTCCTTCATAACTGGTTTTACACATGAAATCTAAAAAGTGAACAGAATCACTTTTTACATTTTTTCACAATTTTCTACAAACATTTTTCTCTCCATGCCTGTTGGTNTGTTGGTTGTTTTTTTTTTTTTTTTTTTTTTTTGGTAGTACCCAGTGGCAAAGAGCCACATAGCATGTAAATTTCATCTGGTGTTTGTTTTCTTGATAGCTACTTCCTCCCTAAACTATCAGACAATTTGACTTGAGACAACATCAGAGGCCAAGGCTATCTACCCCCTTGAACTAAAATGCCTTCAAATCTGCCTTACCTATGACCTGATATCTGCAAAGAAACCAGAGAAATAAATTTCTGGGGCTGCATATTGAACATCCCCTGTTTTCCGTCTCCCTAACTGATATCTGTATTGCTTGTTTCTCTTCATCTTCCTCCTATTTACTCCCCTTCTTTACATTTACAGACATTCGACATACAGAAACATTGGCATAAAATAAAATTTGCTTTGTTCCCAGCATTTTCTTTAACCTACTTCAACCTACATTAATACAGATGTAAACTTAATTTTTCCCTGTTGGGTCTTTGGAATCTTTTGATTTTGTTGTTTATAGGAAATGCAACCCTTTCTGTGTACAGCAAAGCTAATGAAAGCATGAAATATTCATATTGCATCCCTAATTGTATAATAAAGTGGAACATGTGCTGTTATAGTTGAAAACCTCCAGTCTAATTAGCAGTAGCCTAATAAATGCATAAGTGAAACATAAAATGTTTAGTGCTACTCAACTAAGTCTCTTTCCTCATTCAGTTATATTAAAAATGACAATAACAAGATAATTTAAAATAATATAAAACATATGTGCATGTATATATTCTTATTGTAAATATCTAAATATTAGCTAAGGGGTTCCTTCAGGGTTTCATAATCAAAATTGTCTTGTTCCATTATTACTTCTACTATATATTTGTGGCTTTTAATTTTTCTTTTCTTTTTTTTTTTTTCATTTTTTTCAAGTGCTACTGTTTAATTTATCATCACTGACTATAATTTTCTGTATTATGGGAACATAATATACAGTTGGAAAAGTCTATTTCAGCTTTTGATTTACTCTGTAGCCCTGGAAAAATAATCCCAAATTTATCATTAAAATTAATCAAACAAAAAAATTTTGAACAAAGAAATCTGACACACCATAGTCTTCTCTTTTTCTTTTTCAAAAATCTCTGCTGAAAAATCATTATTTGGTTTCCAGGAAATATTTCTTCTCTAATAGATAGGAAGACAAGGAGCAAAGTGAAAGTTTCCATGGAAGAGCCAGCAGTGCGAAACTGAAAAAATGTTTATCCGTTTTCTCAAAGGTTCATGGGGTTTCAGATGAAGAAAAACATCTTCTGCAATGCAAACATGCTTCTACATTTTAAATCTCATAACTAGAAAGGTGAAGGAAAATGTTTGAATAACCAAAGCACCTTCAAACGAAATAAATAGAATATGTTTATTACCCCATTGACTAACTTAAACACTACTGGAGCAATAATTGGATAAAAATGTGGCCTTTGACCAGGGTTTTCTACAAGTGTCTATTACAGTGATTATTTTCTCTTTCTCAAAATTTGCTGATATCAACTCCTAGACACAATTTCAATCAAAACTAATCTGTTGTAACAGACAATAATATTATTTCTTCTCATTGCAATGCTTCAGTCTAAGTGCTTCATAAATACACAAGCTAATTGCCTCCTTTCCTTGTTATTAAAACCAAGAATAATGCTGATATTATGACATGATGGAGGTAGTGTTTTATTTTCTGTCATTATGAGGACCATTTTTGCTACATTATTAGGGTTTTATGTGTGATTGTAACAAGTTAAATATTAGCACCCTTTGGAAGTGTTGGTGTTTCACTTTCCTTATTTATGCAATCAGAGTAAGTTGATTGACATTTAATATTGTCAATTTACTGATATTTCTTTCCAATTTATTTGCCTTTTTTATGTACTGTGGACAAGTGTATCTCATTGTTGAACTATTTATTCCAATCAGATGTTTGACATCAAAACAGTGTACCACTTAATTTCAGTGAACAAAGAACAGAATGATGAGGAAGTACATTTACGTAATGAAATCTAATCTGTATCTTTGTGAAATCCTTCAGGATTATTTTATCTAAAAATCACAGTGAGCATGACAAAATTTTTTTTAATTGCTTTAAAGCATGGGTTAAATTAGGCATCACTTGCAGATTATACTGAAAAAAATATTGACTTTTCTCTCTCTAGAGTCTCCTCAAGGTGCTTTCCCTTCTTGCTCTTCATCACACTGAACCTATACATCTATTAGATTTGGAGCTTTATGTTCCATAGGTAATCACTGAATTCCACTATAGGATAAAATACTGAATTCAGTACTCAGAAAATCCTCTGGGAGACAATTGCTTTATATTAAAAGAGGTCATGCTTTACTGAAGTACCTTTTCAGTTGCTTTTAGAATCAACAACAACTTTTAGGTGTTTCTGTTTAGTATTAATTTTTTTTACATTTATAAAATTTTGATGTGCCATAACAAGTAAAAAAAAATAAATATATATATATATATATATATATATATTTATTTTTTTTTACTTGTTATGGCACATCAAAATTTTATAAATGTAAAAAAAATTAATACTAAACAGAAACACCTAAAAGTTGTTGTTGATTCTAAAAGCAACTGAANTATATATATATAAAGAATCTACCACACAATAATCAAGCTGGACCCACTTGGAGAGTTCTACAAAACTAATATTCTGTTTATAATTCAAATTAATACCGACTTCAGTGCCAGGTTTAATCAGATTAATAGGTCATGAATGAATGATATGACAAAGGGCCCTTAGATGTTTAATTGTTCAAAGGATCCCTAGTCCATTTGAAACTAATATTCACTGCAGATGAGCAGGAAGAAGATTATGAAACAGACAGTATAAAATGTATTTAAAATGTATCCAAGAATTTACTGTATACTTCTCTAAGACCCATGTGCAGACCAGTCTATGGATCTCTCAGAAGCCAGGAAAATCGCCCAGCCTTGTATTGTCCACAAATTTGCGAGGAGCCACTCTAAATGTTCATCCAAGTCATTGATGAATAACTTAAGAGTGTGCCCAGTATTGAACCTTAGGGGAACACCACAGGTGACAGGCCTTTAACCAGATCCTGTGCCACTGATTTCAACCCTCTGGGATCTGTTGTTCAGCCTGTTTTCAATCCATTTCGCTGTCCACTCACCCAGTCCACACTTCCTTAGTCTGTGTGTGATGATGTGAGATTTGCTTTCTTCTAGTCGCCTGTCCTAATCTCCACAGCCATTCAAAGACCACTAGGAGTGACCTTGCTGTGGGGCCCACCAAGTCTCTTAGCATTCATGGATCCATCAGGGCCCATGGACTTGTGGGTGGCAAGTTTGCTTGAGTATTCTCTAATCCAATCCTCCTTGAACAAGGGAAAATCTTAATTTCAACATTCCTTTACCCTGGTCTCCTGAGTCAGAGATTTCTGAGAGATAGCTTTGTTACTGTGCAGCCATTCAACAGGTTGGAGAGATGGACTACTGCTTTTCTAGTTCTAAATTTTATTGTTTTTTCTAAAATTCACTTGTTTTTAAGTGTTTCCCAGCTTTTTGTCATGAGTAGCATACTGTTACTCTTGGATTGAGGAATTGACAGCTATAATCACGTGGCACTCTACATCTATATATGCATGCAGGCACATATGCCCCAAACCTATTACCAGACTGCGTTGTTTTGGAAAAAGACCTGTTTAGAAACTGATTCCTCCAGGAAGCTCTCTCCTTTTCATTATTCACTGTAATACTCAAAATTAAATAAGGAAGATATACACTTTTCTCATCAATCTAACTGTGTTTGCTTTATCCAAAAGGGTTCAGTGAGATTGCTGCTCACACTGTTTCAGTTAACATGTAACTGTTTGTTCTTTGGCTTCACAGTGGTAGCTTTTGCAATTAGTCTAGCAGTGCCTAAAGAAGCACTTAAGTACAGAGTAATCACAGCCAGATCTTCTGTCTAGCAATACTCTACTTATCAGTATAAATTTTGCATCAAAATGAAACACATATAATTTAAATTATAAATATAATTTTTTAATCCCAAATAAATCCATTTTTCTAAGAATGAATCAGTAAAATACAATGAGGTTGTATATTTTCACATGATATTTCTCCAGCCACTGACTGGGCATAAATTTTGTTTCAAAGATAAATTACTAAATAACTGATGGACATCTAATATGATCTTAGCATGCAGTTAATAAATTATTATTTTAAAGATATGACTACAGAATTTGACAAATAACTTTATCATTTGTAGTCATAGACAGCAAGTGAATATAATAAATTTTACTGTGGTGTTCATAATCATCCATAGCACATACCATATACACCTGTAACACACTTGAATCTTTCATTAATAATTAATGAACCTTAAATAAATTATGTATAAATTTACCTTTAGTGTAAGGTACAACCCTGAGGCTGATGATAACCATGAAGAATTGAGTGTGAATCCTACGACAGATTTTCCTCTGTTAATCCAAATTTTCTATTAAATAAAAAGGTTATTTAATTGCAAGTTAGGTAAAACAATTGCAAGCCTTTATTATTACAATAATGTGTCCTTCAGGACTGGAAGGTAATAATAATATTCCCATGTGCAGCCAGCTGCTTCCCTGAGGTTACTGTGGTAGAAAATGTGTGTTTTTACTCAAGTGAACATTTATATGCAACAATAGCAGTCTGGAAATGCCATTCTGAGCTTAAATAACTATGAATACCAAAATTAAGGAATAACAGTTCCATATTTTTCTCATTTATTCAATAAAAGCATAGTGAATCAGATTTTTATGATTGAAGATGCTTCATTTAAAAGGCTTCAAAGTTCTTTATCAAAGTTCTATGTTTCTTGTGAAAAAAAAATAATTATGGGTACCTTAAAGACTGTATTTCCTTCCTTCTGTGAGTGGTATCACCTACCTTGATGAACTGACTGTCCTGCAGACTCAGTTTCTGATGCCTGATTTTTCAGGTCCACCTGCCACCCCACACCTCATCCATTTTAAGAAACGAGGCACCTTGGTGTTACCTACCTTCTTCATATTAAACCAGGATTCAGGATCTTGTCTCTTTTCCAAAAAAGGCCAACTTAGAACTCATTTTCCCAAACATTCTTGTGTACCTAAATTACAAAAACTTTATCTGGTTGTTTTCACACTGTCCTATATCAGGGAAGAATAATGGTATTCTTCCAGAATCACCCTCATTTTACTATGGTGATGGAAACCAGCTGTTCAACTCCTGAAATCTCTGGAGTCAAACATACTTATTTATTTAAAAGGTATCTAGATTGCAGAAGAGTCAGAAAGGCTCTTATGGCTGATCAAATAAAGCGAAAATGATTTGTTGAATAATTTATTTGACAAATATGGATAAAATCTGGCCAATACATTGTTCATCAAATAGTGCTTGCACAACTAAATTGAAAAAAACAACCCTTAACAGCCATATGCCAACATATATAAAAATCTGTTTCTGAGTTTTATTGAAAAGAATTTAAAAGAATTTCCTTGAAGGGCCCAAGGGACAAGTTCACATAATTTAGGCATTTAAGTTTATCGGTGCTGTAATAAAATTCTCTCTCAAAACCTCTAGGTAGGGGAAGTCCATAAATATCCTATTTTTCATCACTATACCCCCCTAAATAATTAGCTGCCTTCCACATATTTCCAGAACTAATTTATTTTTATCATATCTACCCAGTTTTTTATATATTTCACATTTAGGATCCACAGACAAGGTTTTCCACACTTATTCATGTTGAGGAGCCTGTTCTTAGGACATAATTATGAACTCCTCTAGGGACAGAGTCCAAATATCTTGAGGCCCTCTGCTTTTATTCAGAGCTCAAGGGAAGTATGTGTGACCTCACTTAGACAATAACTTATGATTTGAGGATACAGGAGAGCATTTTTTTTTCTGGGGAGTTAAAACGCTTATATCCTAGTTCCAAAAAGGAGACAGTCCTTAACTACTCTTGACTTTGCCAGATTGAGAATGAAACAAATGACAGAAAAACAAGACAATCATTAGAATCCCTCCTTAGTCTTAGTTTTTGTTACTATGCATAGGCTGAAAAACTACCCTAAAGAAGTTCAGACCGGGCCAGATGATGTGATCTGAGAAAGAAGCAGAAAACTGTGACATGACTGTGATGTAGAAATGCAAGCAGTAGCCATTTATGCTTATATTTCTCTCTTCTTCTTTCCTTCAGCACTGTTATCCTCCCTCACAAGTAAATCTATGACTGGTTAAGGTTGCTTCTTTGCCAGAACAGGTAAAACCAGTCTAGCTTTTCATTGTGGTGAAATTACAGTTTCAGTTGACAATTCATCTGGAAAGCTTAAAATTGCAGTTGAAAAACCTGTGTGCGCAATGTTTGCTAACAGTGAACTGGATGTCTCAGGTATCTCATGGAGGGAACATTAAAATCTATGATTCTTATTTTTTTCATCCAAAAGTCAATAAAATGTTAATCCTGTTTTTACAGTTCACTGCTTCAGGTAGGGAAAGCTATTCTCTCCCAGCTTGGCCATGAGGGACAACTTGAAAATCACAAGGAAAGACAAACTTAAGTTTTCTTCTGTGGTTCATGTGGCTTTTTCTGGGGAGCATTTTGTGGAACATAATCTTGCCTTGGATTACTTTAGGTGATACATGTGGGAGTGTCAGGCAACACTACACCTTTTTGTGTTGTCTGACTCCTCAATCTTTGGGAAGTAAAAGTGGGTTTTTTGTAGCTGTGGTACATAACTATGTAGTTAAGACCAGGAAAACAAGATGAATTCATAGACTATCTGTCTTCTACATCAATCTTATTTTGAAAGAGATGGACATTTTTTTCAAGCAGTATGTCACCAGTTAAAGTTCTTCTCTTTCTCCATGGGTTGAGATACAGGTACAACCACTTCACATGGCTCTTCCAAGACCTACATAGTTGCATGTAAAAAGAATTCAGATTAATATCTCAGAATACTTAAAGGAATATGTGACATAATGGGTTACACTTAGCACATGGCTCTTTTACCACAAGCAATGTATGAAGAGAGGAAGGAGCCCAGGAGCTGCCTACCTCATAGCAAACATCTGTACAGTCATCAGGAGGGAGAGCTTGTCATACTTATGGACACATCTGGTAGCAGATTTTCTTATAAAGGAATATATATCAGGCAGTGACAGATCACTTGCTGAAAGTAACCTCCTGAGCAATGTTTAGCTTCGCAACAGCTGTGTTTAGCTGAGGATTCCTGCTGAAGATAGCAACATTTGCAGTCACTAGAGGCTGGAAACTGTGATTAAATGATTAATAACTTTCTTTTATTACTCAGCTACATGATTCATATTAATTGCACTGAAGCAGATTTGCATACAGTCTAGGTTTCTGTAATGATTTGATATAGGTATATTAAGTATTTGCATTAAGGGAGGATTGCAGGAAGTGTAGATGTGTATTCTCGCCTTTCTTTTCCTTTTCATATCATATTCTGTCCAGCTTTCCACACACATGCTGTATTTTTCCTCTCTTATATACATTGGAAATACAATTATCTCTCTTTCTAAGCTTGTATGAATGCTTAGAAAATATGCACTTCCAAAGTAAGATCCCAGAAGCTCTAGCATCTGCTGCATTTCTAGTAACCATTCACTTCAATATCTAATGTGACATAGATCAAGGGAAAGGCAGAGAAGGGATATTTTTCATTTTAAGTAATTAATCCAGTGAATTTTTTCAAATAAAATATTTGCATTTCTTTCATTATGCTGCAAACTCCTAGAACCATTAATGAAATATTAAAACATGGAAGGACAACTATAAAAAGTGAAACTGCATATAAACACTTGAAAAGACCCTATAGCTCAGTCAAAACATACAAACAAACAAATAAAACCAGGAAAGAAAGTCCAAACTAACAAAAAACCACAAAGACACTTTCAAAGAAACACCAGAAGAAAAATCCTCATGCTACTCAGCCTTTAGCCAAACAGAATTTTCTACTCAAGACTGAAGATAACCCTATTATTTGAGCACTGGTAAAAGCAGAGGGGTTTGTTTGTTTGTTTGTTTGTTTTGTGGGGGTTTGTTTGCGGCTTTTTCTGGTCCAATGAAAAGAGTCACATGCTTAATTGTTATTCATAGTTGAAGTCCTTGCTATTCAGAATCAGGTGTTTTTTCTACAGAAGAGATAATCGCATTTCAAATACCCAATCACACCAGTTAGACTACAAGCACTTCTTCACCTTTCACTCTTGCTTACTTTTTGGTGTGAGACTACCACTCTGATGTACCAAAACTGAGTCCCAATACAGGTTCTCCTGTGGTTTTGCTCTGTCTGGTATGTTTTTTACCCTAGGAAAAAAAAGTCTGGCTAACATTTATCTGTATCTGCATGGTAAATTGCAGGTTGTTGAACAACAGCCAATGTGATGAAGGCCATCACAGCATCAATGTATTACTCATCCTGAAATAATATACCCTGAGAAGAACCAGAAATACCTGCTTATGTTGCTGCAGTAAAACAGCTACATGATTTTTGGATTGATGTTACACTGCCCAGGTCCTGCTGGCTCAGAGGTTGCATGAAATGAGAATCTCTCTGCCTGCAAGATGTCCAATGCAGATACACATTTTGATTGACTTTCTCCTTATACTAACTTCAGTGCAATTTCCTCAATCACAGGCTTCAGTGGGATGAAGCTTTCAGAGTATCTTGATGCCTTTTATTTCTAATTCCTCTAAAGTTTGATTATAGTGCCAGCTATTCTGCCGTACCAGAGACTTGTCTACTACTGTTTTATCACTTTTAGTTCCAACCTAAATATTATTAAAGAAAATGTAGTACATTTTGGTCATGGCACTCCTTATGTGGCATACATAGCCTCCATATGAATCTTTAAAATTGTTTGTTTTGACTAAAATATGTGTGTTCACACAACCATCACATGCCATTTTACCTATAAAGCATAGCTCTTTAGCGTGTCTACATCTTGCCATCTCTCCTCAGCCACCAATGCAAACTGTGGAAGTGATCTGGGACATGGGATTAGGAAGCTGCCTCTTTCAGATTCCTCATACCTAGCAAGAGAACTTCAAATGAAGTTCTCGTCTTCCAGTAACTGAAGCACTCCAACATTGTTCAGTTCCTTGGGGTTTAGGTTCTGTTTTCAGATTTCCAAAATTCTCTTTTTCCTTAACCACTGCCATGTCTCTCAGCAGACATGTACATGCAAGGCATTTAATAAAATGGAAGGTCACTTTAAGCGATGTTATGTCATATTTTGGTTTCAGTCTGTTTCATTTCATGATCTTGTAGCAGAGAGGAAACAAAAAGAAAAGACCTGCATTATTACTGAATATCTTAAGTTATTTGAGTTAACTTTTAAATATGCTAAGTGCTGTCTGTAAGCTTATGCAATATGATCTAGTTTATAATAGTGTAGGTACTTTTCTTTTAGATCCAGTCTTGATTAACAAAATCTGTAATAAAAAAATCATCAAAATGTTTCAAAATAGCAAAATCTAATCAATAACAGTTTAGAGATTTTATTTGTGTTAATATGTGTAGTCCTTTATTTCAAGTTATTTAATTTTTTTGGGACATGAAAGTGTTTGGACCCCATAATTTCTCCTGTAAATAGGAGATGAATGTAAAGTCATTAATTTTATAATTTATTTAAACATACAACATAAGCAGCTATATGCTAAATCAAACATCCTGATAAAAAAAAAAAAAAAAAAAAAGTATCTTGCATTTACTCAGATATTAATTTTCCAGATTCTGTCAGAGAAGAAAGTTCAAAAACTCATGTTGCAATCAAGCACTTCCATACTTTTATCTGTACCTATAGAAAAGAATGTGATGATGTATTGGGTTCCAGATTATGCTATTCCTGGCTACATTGTTCTGAGTCTGACTGACACAAAACTTACCTGTGGTCTGGCCCACAATTCCTTTCTTTGAAAACCAAGGAATTGGTATGAGAATTGCCTTATTTCCAGGTCTTTTCCTGATGTGGAACTGACTTGTTATTTGCTGTTGCAGCATATATACCATCTATGTTTTCATTTCCTTCCTGACAATTTGTGTATGAGTTTGGAATTCATCTTCATTACACATTTCTTACCACAGACACTGATTTCTACCACTTTAGTTTTAATGTTTGTACAGGGATATTTGCAAGGCAATTTTTAATATTAGAAATTAAAGCATTGACAGATTTATTTTCTGAAAAATTGATGTTTTAATAGGTTGGCACTATTGTTATGACTAAAGACTATGAGCTTAAGCAACACTTAGTAATTTATTAAGTAGATATAATTGGAGACAACATTACAGATGAGCAATTATTCTTTAAATTTGTACTAAAAATTTGTACTATTTTCAAGTCTTACACTTTGTTCATAGTTTTTGTAAAAACCCAGTTTCCCATCTGACAGTAGAAGGTTGATCTTCTGAAGATTGAATGTTTGGTTTTTACCAGTAGACAATGTAAATGTAAACCATTGCTTTTCAAAGGATTTTTACACCTTTCAATCAAGTAACAGAACTTAAGAGCTAATACTTAGACTAGAGTCAATAAAATACTTTCATCCATCACTTCTCTGTACTCAGAATTTCCAGGTTATCAAACATTTAAAGAAGGGTTATTTTAGATCAGGGATGCTTAGTTAAAAGCACAAGCTCCTTTCATGAACACTACAAACAAGTCCAAATGTATTTTTTTTCCAAATGGTTAACAAAGAGTAAAATATGCACAAGACAGATTAAGGACAATAGTTGTCCTCAGAAGAGAAAGGATCAGTAGGAAGAGTCCTTAAAAACAGGTGATTATTTAGGAAAAATAATTTCAAGAACATCATAGGATGGTGGGGGTTTTGTGTGTTTAAGATAAGATAGAAAAGAATATGTGTATAAGAAAAGATAGTGGTTTTGGGAAAACAAATCAAAAGAAAAAATCAAAACCACTCTTTTTTGCAGGCCAAGTAACATCAGGAGGTTTTCCTGAATTGTTCTCTGTGACTTGGGTTTTACAGAAATGGTTGGTCAGTACAGTAAGCTTAAATGAGTGTTTAAAGAAGTGACATCTGCAAAGATCTGTTCAAATATTCCCTGCTGACAAAGTGGAATATTGGTACAGCAAAGGAACACTGCAAAGAGAAGGAATAAGCAAAGGAACGTGACTAAAGGAGTCATTATTTTGCATATTTTTAGCACACCAATGGACATTGTAATATTTCTTGAGGGAGGGAGGTTCTTTCAAGACATTTTAATAGCATTTAGCTCCTTAGATGTACTTAGTGGCATACTTATACAATCAATTTCTTCACTTGTAAAGCCCTTCTCTGCTCTCTCTGACACCAGAACAGTCTTGCATAGAATAACTGTCCTGGTTTCAGCTGGGATAGAGCTCATTTTCTTCTTAGTAGCTGGTACAGTGCTGTGTTTTGGATTCAGTATGAGGATAATGTTGATAACACATTGATGTTTTGGCAGCTGCTGAGTAGTGCTGATAGTAAGTCAAGGAGTTTCAGTGTCCCATGCCCTGCGAGTGAGGAACTGCACAGGAAGCTGGAAGAGATCATGGCTGGGACAGGTGATCTGAACTGGGATGTTCCACACCTTAGAACACCATGACCAGTATATAAACTGCAGAAGCAATCATACTGTGCATCACTCCTTTCTCTCAAGTTTTATTCCCATCTCTCTCTTTTTCATCATCATATATTATTATTATCATCATCATCATATATTTTTTAATTTAATTTTTAAAATGTTGTTATCTCAAGCCATACAGCTACTTTTTTTCCCCCCCAGTTCTCTTTTTTACTGGGGAGGACAGTGAGGAGTGAGTGAGTGGCTGCATGATGTTTAGTTGCTGACTGTGGTTAAACCATGACAACTTTTTGAAACAGTTTGACATAGTTAAACATGTATTGTTATGGATGTTTAGGGTCAAAATCATTAAATTGCTCCTCACTTTAAAACACCTGTCAAAAAAAAAAAAAAGCCAAAACCCAATTAAAATCAACCCATGTCATCCAGGTCAGAATAGAGCTGTTTGGAGTTTTCTCTTGTAATATAGAATGATTTCTTGAAATAACCTTGCCAAGGAAGGAAACACTTTCGATAAATAATTCTTAAGAGCAAAGTTACACAAGACAGCTAAGCCGATCACTGTGAAAATGTCCTGCTCCCCTTTTTTTTTTTGCTTCCTTTCCTGTTTATTTTCTTATTTTGCTTAACCAATTTGACTCAACACAGCACTATACTCTTTAATTCCAGGATGTGAGAAGAGGAATTTTTTTTTTTTTTTTTTTTTACTGTTTTCATGACAAATCCCCTCACCTTCAAGCTCCAGAGGCCATATAGGAGAAGAATAGTGGACTGCTGAAAGGAGAAGTGAAGATACCTGCTCTACATTTCCTATAGCTGCACCCTAACTGTGTCTGTGGATATCACCAATGTCTAATGGCAGTGCTGTGTGGACCTGATGCCTTGCACGCAATAAACCTTTGAACCCACTTACCTGAACAATCAATTGTAAACACTCTACTCCCCACCACATCACACATCCTCTAGAACATCTGAATATCAGCAATGTCATCCTTCTATATTCTCCCTTTTAGTGAGAAAAAAGATCTGATCCCCTCTTTGTACCATTTAATTTTATAAAAAAGATAAAAATATGTCCTTCATTATTATTGATGTCATCCTGTTAGTCACAGGCATCTTTCCAACCACTCCTTAAGGATACACCACTTAAATAATTAGTCATACTAGAGAATGGAGAAAGATGGTACTTTGGAAGTTGATTACTAATAAGTCAGAAAATTGCCGTCCTCAGCTGAGAAAATGGTAAGGTGGAGCAGACTGAAGAACTTTGGCATCTATTTTCAAAACTTTTCCCTGATTTTCCTTTGCAATTACAGTAAGTATCACTTTGAAATTCATTTGTGCAAAACAATATTGCTTTTTTCCCCTGTAGGCTGATAGAGCCACCTAGAACTCGATTTGACTCTCATGCAAAACCATGATTAACTTTAATTGGTGATGGCAACTGATTATAGATTTTCTCTTAATGCTGACACATCCAATTGCTTTTAGAAGAGACACTTTATAGCCCCCTGATCTTGAGTCTATGTTTACAGATGATGAGAAATAAGGATATTAGAGAATCTTATTCTTACAAGAGGGTTAAAACTGGCAAGGACTTATGGGCAGCCACAAACATCGAAGATGATGGGAGAGAGGAAAGATAATATACTCCAAGGGTGTGGTTTCAGCACTGGATTAAGGAGCTATAAAACTGGGCTGCTGCTACAAATAGTGTCCCTCCTCCCTTCCGGAGATCCTGCACTTGTACATCTACAAAGTCAGATCAGCTCTCTGACTCAGGTGAAAAACAAGGGATTAATTTATCTGCAGTCAGCTCTCTGCCACTTTGACTCACTGAGAAGCCTCACAAACCCAGTACTGATGCAAGTGATGATTGTGAAAACTACCCTAAGGGAATATGATGGAGTTTCAGAAGATCAGAAACTCTTGACATTATTGTCGAGATTTATGCAAACAAATAGTGTGTTCCTCCTCTCAGGAAGTGACTGATTTGTTTCTCTGAGGTTTATAGTCCCATCTAACTAATTGTAGTGATTTTATTTTCTTGTCTCCATTTTAAAAAATCTACATTGTGATTTGTTTTAATAGCTAGTTCATAAGCTAGATCATATTTATTATTTTAAAGGATTTTGTTATACTTTCCCACCTGCTGCTCATAGTTTATCAATTCTGAATAATTGGCAGAAGACACTTGACGAAAAAGATGAGCTATTTATTCACACCCTCACCTTTTTCTATTAAGCGCTGCAATCTGTGGTGTACCAGAATTTGTCTCAGTTGGCAAGTGTCACTCACAGTGGCAGGCCACAGAACAATTTTGCCTGCCTTGAGGAATCATGTACAGGACAAAGGTAACATGAATGTTCTTATGGTACTGACCTTGACAGAGCCAGCATAACACCTTTGAAAACCATTGAAACTTCACAATGTATCAGTGCCCATGAACTGAAACAACATGAACATTCCTTAATGGCCAATTTAAATTAAAAAATAGTCTATAATTACATTAATTAAAAATTTTGACCAGGCTTCTGGCTTCTTTAATTAACTATGGATGCCAATATGTCCAATGAGCTATTAGGGATGTCAATGACTAGCCCAGTTAAAGAATGCCTTATATGTTTGCCTATTTTTCCTTTTTTAGTTTGATCGCCCTCTTCACTCTGTCCTGCACAAAGAATTTGTGGTGAAAAGGCTTAGATAAAAGCATTTAATATTGGCTAAATTCTCTTAATAATAATTACTTACGTTGGGAAATGGAATAAATCAGTCCTAAAGCCACAGGGTAATGAGAGAGGAAGTAGACTGAATAAATTTCCCAGGTAACTAGGAGTCATAGAAGATGGGGTCTCAAGACCACCATCACAGCAATTTAGCAAATTCATGAAGCAGAGGAGGTCAAGCTACTATCTTGAAAACTCTTTATAGATTAAGATATCCTTAATATAATTAACTTTACAAATTCAGGTATCGCTCTGTGTAATATGCTACTAGACTTGTAAATTAGCTTCTTCCAAAAAATTTGCTTTTCTCTTAACATGCCTTTATTCAAGAAATTATTCACTTTTCTTCTGTCTGAAACTAGGAAGAGGTCTTAAGCATGGCTAAATATTTAGGGTTGACATAAGTGTTTCACTGCTGTTGTGACTTGAAAGACCAAGAGGATCAGACTCCAGAACTGCACTCATGAGTCTGTTCTGTTGATAATTCGTCTGAAATTTTCTAACCTCTGAATATTTTGATCTGGTAGGCATTCAGATCTGTAGGGACACTCCAATTCCTACTGTGCTTATATAGGTACAGTCACTTCTGGCATTTCCAGATCCCTTTATCTTGGCCATAGCATACAGTAGAAACTCAAACCAATCTTTAAAGCACTCAAAAGCTCTTCCTTGGCCACTATGCCCCCAAACTTTCTACTGTTTTTTTTTGTTTTCCCCCTAAGTGTGCCTCTGTGTTTTTTCTCTCAGTCCCAAACGATTTGTGATCCGGAAAGACTACAGAGACTTTATTTTTTTAATATAAAAATGAGTTTACAAAGTAGATTAAGCTTGTCATTATAGAAACAAACAGTCCTTTAACACAGTCTAACTAGAGAAGTTGTTATTTCATAGTTATGTAGTTGTGACATATTCAAAAAAGAAGAACAAGAAGCTGCAGTTCAGCTTAAGAATAGCTCCAGTACAGCTCTATTCATTAGCACAGAGTGATGCCAGAAAACTGGCATCTCAAGGCAATATTATCCTTCCAAGTGCATAGCTGCTGAGCAACAGTATGAAAATAATAAAAGAAAAATAATATTGTTTTAATCAGTACAACATAGGCTGCAAATACCAATCATGAACTATATTTAATTTGCTAATTCAAACTTCTAGTGTGACAGGAACTTATTTAGAATTCTGCACCGAATTTCCAAATACCTATTACTAGGCCAGAGAGAATAAGAAAAGCTTGTCTCTTTTTCCAGTGCAGCCATTTCAGGATAAGATTGTTGGACAATCTGAGTATTTTGTCCTCTTGATTCACCCTTTGCATCCTGACTCTGTGAAGGCCTGTGCTAAGGTTTTGCCTTGCTTCAAAAATTTACCATCCAAATGGGAGGTTTCTAAGTAAAACATAGAAACATACAGCCTAGTTTGCTACTGATTTGTGTCTTATCGTTGGCAGTGATCTGATTGGAGATGTTTTCCTGTGTGTGGACAGAACCTGACTCTCTCTTCCACCCTCATATTCTGCATATGTAACAAATGGAGAACTCACCCTTTTCCTCTCTAGGAAGAAATCTACAGACTGTCGTTCCTTTTCTCAGCTGTCTGTTAATATTTGGACGCATGGTGATATCTTCAAGATTTCTACTACTTTGTAAAATTTACTTAAGCCAGCTATCATTTATCATTTTGTTTGAATTTTGGAGGCATTTTTAGTGAGGAGGAGAGAAACAGACAATTATTTAAGGGTATATTTACATAAGCTGCATCTTCTTAGGACATGGCTTTGTTTTCTAAAAAATGTACCTGTGCTCTGAAAGTTCATGATGGCTTTAAGATAGCAAGCATGACATCAGCACACACAAGCAGCTGAGTAGTCAGCAATTCACATCTCAACATTGAGGCATATCTGGAATGCTTAATTATTAGGATAATAAGGTTAAATGTATAAGTATAGGCAAATAAGCATAAGTAGACATGATAGTACATGTCTTCCTGAGCTATTCAAAGATTATTGACCTGTAACACCAGAGAAAAAATGTTACAGACTGGAATTCACACCAGAAACAAGGAAAAACAGAAATTCATTGTCAGTCAGAAAATTAATCAGAACTGAATCAGGCAAAAAATTTGATAAACCTAGAGTTAAATTCAGTTCTAATTCAATGCAGCAGATATTTTGATAATTCAACACAAATTAAATCCTTTGATAACTCTTAGAAGTTCTACCTTTTAGTATGAAATACATAAAGCATAAAAAATAATATCTCTGACATTCTGTCGTCTTAATGAAGCAGACAATTTTGCTCCTTTTTTTTTTTTTTGGTTTTTTTTTTTTTTTTTTTTTT